>VYZV01045390.1:20633-34204 GCA_013401275.1 Pandion haliaetus
CTTGCTCTAGTTATTTCTCTTTCATTTTTTCCTCTCCTCCCCTCCTTGGTATTTTAGAATTAATATTAACTATATATGCTGTCAGTTCTGTTCAGATCGAGCTCTGAGTTAAGAAAGGGATTGTGCCCCTTGGGTGTATTGCATTTTTTCTGTGCCACCTTTAAGATTTCTTCCCTTTTTCCCCCCCTCCCCCTGAATGTAGCCTGGGTTCAAAGTGCGGTTGGCTGTCTTGGTGTTTCCATGGCATCAGCAAAACAGTGGTATTGTCTAGTCCCAGCAGTGTCAGGCTGCAAGAGCAGTTCCAAGATGTGTGCAGCTCTCTAGAAATGTAATCTGTACGGATCAGGAGAGGATGGGACGCTGCTCCCTTGGATTCCTTGTTCTTCTTGCAGTTTACTTGAATGTGATTTGTTTCAAGAGCTTCCTCCACCTGCAACTGCTCTCAGGAGCACTCAGCAAGGGAAGAAGAGTTAAGTCACTCCTGCAAGTGTTATGGTCAAAGAAAACTTAAATCTTCCTGGCAGCAGAACAGGAGAGAATGATGTGGGGAAAATAATTCAGATGGGTATTACAGTCTTAAGTTGCAGTGAGGCACTGTGTCCTTGAAAGTCCTGCTTCCTGTGCAGATTATGGTGACTTAGACCTGTCATGAAACCTAGAGGTGGGAAAAGCAGGCAGCTTGTGGCTAGTTATCTTCTGAAAACCCCCGAAAGATGGGAGGGAAGCTAAGGAGTTCAGTAGCTCTGTAAATGACTGCATAATTGTGTTGTAGGAAGGCAGGAGAAAGTAGACTGGATGTGTCTAGAACTTGAAATTTGGTTTCATCTTTCATAAATTGTCACCCTACTTTCAAATCTGGTAAGATTTGGAGACCTTGAATAGAATCAGGGTGGGCTGGAAAACTCAGCTGTATGAGGTGCTTGCTCAATATAGTTTTGAGGGAAAGCCATGTAGAACAGTAGATGTAAAGGGTTGTGCCCATGTGTGAACCCTTTGTTTGCTCTATCCAGGCTTCTACTTCTGCTGGTATTTGCTAGGTTTTGTTATCCTTTTTTTTTTTTTTTTTTTTTTTTCCCTCCTCAGGAAATAATGTTATTTAAGATGATAAATAAACTGAGGAGGCCCTGTTTTGTAGCAGCTACTGTCTCTCCTTCTCTTCTCTTGCTGACCTCATGAATTTCACTCCATGCTTCAAGTTGGCATCTGCTCTTGCTGTTTAGAGCCCAAGATTAAGTGTTCAGAATAGCATGAAGAGGCAAAACATGACAGAGTGGCTTGCTTCTTACCCTCTATTAAAAAATAACCGGACAACAGCAAATCAGCTCCAGGAGTGTTTGTAGAGGGTGATGCCACCTGTCTCTCTTGGTTACAGCAGTTGCTATAATGAGATGGGACGTGGGGCCACTTCAGGGCTTGCCTTTGTGGAGGTAATGGGGGCATGAATGTGAGTTTGGAGGTTGGAAGTTCCTCTTGGTTCCCTTGCCAGCAACTGGAGCCAGGAAAGTATCAGGTGCCATGCCTGGGTGCAGCGAGGCAGGCCTGCTGGGGTTTGCTACAACTGTACAGGAGAAAAAGGCTTGTTGGAAACTTCTTTCCATTACCAAGTTGATTTTGGTATAAATCCTGGCTGTACTGCTTTGGCTAGATCTAGAAATGTGTTAGGAGGGACAAACTAAAATTCTTTTTGGTTGTTTTGCTTACAGTGCTGTAACTTGTAAGCGCTCTGTGCTGAGATGAGCAGTTTCAGAATTACATCCTTATTTCAGAGCTGTGGTACACCATGACTCACCAGCCCTTCTGTGTGATGCCTACAAATCCATCACATGTGCTGCGCAGAGGAAGTGGAAAAAGCATTGCAGGGTGGGGGAACCGTTCAGCAACAGGAGGGGACAGCTTCTTCTAAGTCTGCTGGCATCGGCTTTCCCTTAGCAAGCCATGTAGACACTTCACCCATCTTTAACACATGGGGAATTTTCAGCAGTTTGAGTTTTTAATGATTGCTCTCAGATGCTGTGGTTTTTGCTTCTAATCTCCCATCCCCTGCCTCCAAACTTGTCCATTCAGCACAGTCCTCACCTTCCCAGCCAGGCTTCTCCTTGCTGGAGCTTCCCAGCTGGAGAAGATGCAGCTGCAGCTCCCAGCAAGGCAGGAGAGGAGATGACTAAGGCAGGGTTGGCTGTGCAGGATATATTGTTTGTAAGAACTTTCCCTGTTGGTCCTAGCCGGAGTAAACCTCATTGGCACTAGGCAGTTGCTGGGTCCCATTTCTGGAGCCCTACCTGCTGTTGGGCTGACGTTGCTCAGAGAATACTAGTGCAGGATCAGAATGGTTGAAGCAAGTGCACCCAGGATGTCCACTCTAATGTTATGCCTCTGGGAGGCTAAGTGATTAAGTGGGGCTTTGGTGTCTCAGCTCTTTCAGCCCTGCCTGTTAGCACATGAGTATGTGGGGTCTGGGCTCTTAATGAGAGAGGGGATCAATGTGGAGGAACAGTTTCTTTTTTGTCTTCTTTTTTTCTGTTGCTTGCTGTGGTATCACTTGGACTGACAACTTTTTTTAATCTTTCCCCCCCCCCACAGTGGCTCTCTACACTTCTATTTTTGGGGTATTGCAACTGCTGTGCTTGCTGACAGCACCTGTGATCGGGTACATCATGGATTGGCGACTGAAAGAATGCAATGACGGCTCAGAAGAGAATGAGGAGAGCAACGCTGAGCAGTGCGTAGTGTGCGCCACACGGGACATGCAGCCATGTAGCAGGCCTCCTCTGCTCTGCATAATGTGTTTTGTGATGAAAGACTGAAAAGAATATTGGTTCTTCAGTATAGAAAAGAAAGCCTGAAGGAAGACTTGATAATTGCAGAGGAAAGGACCAAACTATCTTCCATGTCTGCTAAGATCAGTCAAGAAGAGCAAATTTAAATTGTAGCAGGGGAGGCTCAGACTTCCCTTCTAGCCTGACAGTAAGAGTAACAGCACTGAAATAATTGCCCAGATGTTCCTCAGCTTCCACTGATGGAGATCCCACCACCTCCTTAGGCAGACCTCTAGCCAAACTGGTTTAGATAGTTGATGTGATAGGTGGAGATTCTTGCTGTGAGTTCCAGTAGCTGCTGAAAGTGCTTTTTGTAACATAGGTTTTGCTATCCTTCCAGAAGTGACAAGAAAAAGAAAAAGCGTGATCGTCAGATCCAGAAAATCACCAATGCCACCAATGCCTTTGCATTCACAAATGTCCTGCTGGTTGGATTTGGAATCACCTGTCTTATTCCTAATCTACCGTTGCAGGTGAATAGGTCAAATGGGTGGGTGTGCTGGAGGGGCTGGCAACGTGGGTCCTGGCGAAATGACAGGCAGGACAGTGCCAGGAGGTCCTGCAAGCCAGCAGAACCAGCTAGTGGCAGGAGGGCTTTCTGGCACTGCTGGGAGACTTCTGTACTGCTTTGGGAACCCCGGTCTTAGAGTTGAAACAAATAATACCATGCAGTTTACATCTCTTGAGAGAACCTAAAGAAGCAGCTGTAGTTAAAATGTCAGAGTTGATCCACAATTTTTTCACACTTAGAAGTTTCTGCAGCTGAGCTATGTAATAACAAACCCTTTTCTACTGAGATCCTCTCAGCAGTGCCTGTGTGTTTAACCTGGGCTTGATTTAAGCTGCTGATGGTCAGAAAATTTGCTGTAAGAAGCATGACACTGATATATGCAGCAGGTTATTTCTGCGTCAAATGCTATGCCCAATGGTACCCATGGGATTATAAAACTGTTAAAATATTTATTTTGTGGCACAACCTGTTTTTGGCAGAGGATTTTAGTGACTTTATGCTATACTTAAACATTCCTTGATGACATAGGCAAACAGATATAGTTTGCTCATACTTGCATATTGTCTGCAATAACTTGTGGAAAATTAACTAAATTGGCCACAAGTGCAATGAAAAAGCATTGTGACCCTGGCCACAGGTTGCTGGGGACGTGTCCTTGCAGCAGTGCCATCTACGAATGAGGTAGGTCTTGTGCGTGGTTAACCTTAGGCGGTACTGCACGTTAGCCTTTTGCAAAGTACGGAAAAGCAGTGCTTTTAGAGATTAGCAGTGCAAATTTCTTCCCTTGTGCTGATCTTTGAGGTTTTGGTTCTGGGTTCCTCAAGCCCGCCTTTCTAGTACAAAGGAGAACAGCTTTTAGGAATGGTTCTATGCTGGGGTCTGGCACACCTAGGTGGTATCTAGGACATGATGTTTTTCTGCTTCTCTTTCCAGATTCTTTCCTTCATTTTGCACACAATCGTGAGAGGATTCATCCACTCAGCTGTGGGAGGCCTTTATGCAGCTGTGTAAGTCTCTGCTTACCTATAATAATACATGGCTGGCCAGATAAACTGGTCTGGGTTGATAAGCTGTGCAGGTGAGAGGGAGATCAGGAAGTGAAGTATTTGGTCAGAGGGGAAAAATAATGCAACTTGTTTCCTCAGTCACCACTGGATATGACAGCAGCTGGACTGATGTCCTAGCTGATGCCTTCCTTGTTTAGAAACAGCTAATCTCTTTGGCATAGCTACTGCAGCAAGACAGGTATAGCTATATATGGGCCTCAGGTGAGAGTAGGCTATCGACACTAAGGTTATGTAGTAAAAACTTAAGGCTTTTTTTGACTAGCTATGTGCATGTGTCCAGGTAAAACATTAACATAATTGAATACATTGCTACTGGTCTGCTCTGAAATTACATTGGTAAAGCATTGCTCAAGATACCATTAGTGATGTCTACTCCCTTTTCCCAGGACAGATCATCCATCCTGTTTCCAACTTATGAAAATTATCAATAGCTGAATCTAAATACTCTCTTCCTTATTAAGCAATGTTTTTGGTTTTGAAAACAGATCTGCCCCTCTGTCCTGAGCTGTTGGACAGAGGAACAGAAAGAAGCTGTTATCTTTCAGAGAATCGCAGAATCGTTGAGGTGGGAAGGGACCTCTTGAGACCATCTAGCCCAACCCTCCTGCTCAAGCAGGGTCAGCTAGAGCAGGTTGCCCAGGACTGCATCCAGTTGGGTTTTGAATATCTCCATGGATGGAGACTCCACAACTCCACAGATTCCTTCTGTCAAAGGTTTTGGTCCCAGTGTCTGGGGAATCCAGACTAGAAAACCCATCTAAGACTCTGCTTCAAAAGTACATAAACTTTTGGTTCCCTGGCAGCTAGAAGCAAAAGATTTTTGTCCTGGGCAAGGTAAATGCCTGTTGCTGTATGTATCAGCTTGCTTGTAAACTAATCCTGTTTGACCATTGCAACTCTCTGGAACTTCCTGGAGTGAGGTATTTTTGCTTTGAATGTTTGCTTTGAATATGCTTTGTTGTTATATTGCTTTTGTCATATTGCTTTGTTTTGCTTTGAATACTTGAAGGTTTTGATCCATTTCTTTCTTTCCAAGCTTAGTTTAACCTGACCCTTTTTAAATGCTACTTAGTCGTGGAAAGAGAAAGATGTTAGATTGTTCCTGAAATTTATTTTTCCATTAGTAGTATCTGATATTCAGCACTTTCCAATCAACAGTATTGTTTAGTTTGACATAGGATCAGACTTGTCCTCTAAAAAGGAAAATACATACTAACCTGTTGTGCAGGTTTCACTCACTTCTAAAGGGAGCAAATTGTTATGACCACATGAAAATGATTGCTCAGCCGCAAATGCTGTCATCTGGATAAAGAGGCCCTGCTTTTAACTTGTAAATATCAACATTATTCTCCCTTTGCAATAGGAACAGTAGTTGTATAAGCATTTCCACCTGCCTACGGTACAGCTGCAGAACAAGTGCTCGATCTGATACCTCTTAAGTCTGAGAGCTCAGGATGAGAATAGTCTGGAGAGGAAGGCTCCAGCCTTGTCACCAGCTGCATTCTGCTCTAGAGAGCACTGTGCACACCACTGGGTATAGCTAAATACTCTGTAAAAAGAGGTAGTTACACATAAGTCCAGGAGAGAGAAGTTCTTCATACTATGCCTGTCTTGGGACTGTGCTCTGTTGTGTTAGTCAACTGGGAATGTAATCTGATCTGGGTGATGTGAACAGTCAAGGTGACATATAATAATGCTGTTGCTTTCTCTGTTGACAGATACCCCTCTACTCAGTTTGGCAGCTTGACAGGGTTGCAGTCGTTGATCAGTGCCCTTTTCGCCCTTCTGCAGCAGCCTCTTTTTATGGCATTGACGGGACCTTTGGAAGGAGACCCTCTCTGGGCAAGTTCTTCTCAAATTTAATGTGAAAGCTTGGTGGTTAAGATGATTTTGGCTCATTTCTTTGAGGGGGGGAAAAAAAAACCCAAACAAACTCCTGTGCACATGGACCAAGGTTAAAAACAGCTGGAATTTTACATGTCCCTCAGTCTGCTGTCACCTTGGTGCTGTCCAGGAGACCCTTCCCTGTGTGAGTAATGATTCCCGGGGAGGGAAAGCCGTTAACCCTTATGCTGGTATATGGAAATGGAGGAAGGGGGAAGGCTGCAGGAGTGCTTTCTGCTAACAGTTTGTGTGGTGAGTCAAAATCTGTCAGGGAGAAGTGAGTGAATCTCTGTGGACCTCAAAATGCAGGAGAAATACTGTATTTCCTTGAGAGCTATTAGCTTCAATTACCAGTAAATTTTGGGTTGCTGATGCTAATGTCCAAAAAGCCAAGTGGCTTTTGAGGGTAGGACTAACGTAGTGTCTTGATGAGAGTCTGTCTGGGCAGCTCAATAAAATCATGATGTGGGTGGTCTTGGGGAGAGTCCTGGTCTCTAGGCTACAAGTGCCCACCCCAGCAGCCTGTTGCTCTTCAGTCAGCAAACTTGCTGTAAAAGAACTGCAGCTTAAACAGCCCTGCCTGTTCTGTGGAACAAGATTGCCGCAGCCATGATCCAGAGTGGCAAATTCTTGCAGCATTTAGCTTATACACGTGGTGCTCTGGGCACAGGAGTGTAAATAGAAATACAGTGGAGGTTGTTGCCAATACAGAGTAGGGCGTCTCCTGATTTGCCTGCAGCTGAGTGACGAGGGCTGGGTTCTGACACTTCAGCATGTGTGACTGGGTTGTCGTCTTCCTAGCCTGCCTAATTTTGTTTTGTCTTTCTTCCTGCAGCTGAACGTTGGCTTGCTTGGTGTGAGCCTCCTGGGTTTCTGCCTTCCCATCTACCTGGTCTGCTACAGACGCAGGCTAGAGAGAGAAAAAAAACAGAAGATGGATGATGCCAAACTTTTCTTCAAAATCAATGGCACTCCCAATGAAGAAGCCTTTGTTTAAACTGGTGCTTCAAATACAACCTCCCCTGTACAGGTTCCTACCACATCTGTGGATTCTACCTGTGGTGTAAGCCAGGCTTTTTCTCTCCTGGCTCTGCCAGTCTTTGCTCCTTACTGGAGTGAGGGCTGGACATCATGACTGAGCTTTCCTCAGATATATGGCAGGAGGAGACTTCCTACTCCTTACTCCAGAACACAGGACACTTCTCCTTTTTATAAAGACCATGCAGATATTGTGTCTTAAATTATCCCCTGATCACACTCTCCAGTGGCAGAGTCTCTGCATAGGAAATTGAGGAGAGAAGGAATAGAGGGATGGGGGAAGAGGGAAGAAAGACCAGAATTTGAGTTTGCAAATGTAACACACTGAAGTCTGTTTTCTCCCCCTCTTCCCCCAACCTTGGCTGACATTGTCTCAGGTGGAAGCTGTACTTTCCTCCCTCCCTGAGGCTTCATAATGGTCTTTCTGCTTGATGTGTAGATGGACCCAGTGGTTTTACTGTCTATCCAGACATACCCCAGACTGTTTCTGAGGCAGGGAAGGGGATTTTATTCCTATGTGTATGAGCACAGCTTCAGTGTATTGCTAAATGTTGGCTGCTAGCACTGACAGCTCCCACATCTTTTATTACTGCAAATGACACAGACCGTGAGCAATGGATCTGCCTTCCACACTGAAACGAAGAGCCTAGTGGACTGCTTGGTTGTAGACCAAGCCTTCAGAGGCCTGGAATTTCTCTTCTTCCTAGCCTGCAAACCACCTGTACGTGTTTGAAACTGTCTACAGTCCTGGAACCTTTGAGATAGGAATTGGATCTTGTTTACCGATGAAGTGCTTTGAGACTTTGCCTTTTGACTCTTCTTCCCTCCGAAATGACCCTGGGACGGGAGCAGCAGTGTGTGTTTAGTAAAGTGGAGAAGCTTCTTCAAGCTGAGTTCTGGGGCTCCAAATACCTTGGTGTTCATGTGTCGTGAGCTGACTTGCTGTTGGAAAGAATCAAAGAGTGCAGAACACTCCTTTGTGTCTGGTAACTGGATCCTGTGGACATATGGCAGGGTGATGTGGTGATGTAATTCTTCCCCGAGCCATAGCTTATTTACATTGTTCTGATAATAGCCTCCAAGCTGCTGAACACCAGGTTACCGTGACTGACCAAAAAGCTGCCGGTTTGGCTGTATTAAGAGCCTTCTATGATGCTGATGCTCTGTCTGGACAGAGTACGTGGCGATTGATTGTATGGTAAAGCTGACTTACAGAGCAATACATGTGGGTAAAGGTGGCCCAGGCCTGTTCACCATGGGGGGACTACAAAGGGAATTCTTAACCTGCTTATTTTTATAGAGGTTTTCCTACGTCTTGTCTAAAGTCAGCTTTTCTGCCCTTAACCTTCTTGTTGAGGTCGGTAGCTCAGCCTCTGTAGCCTTGTCACTAGTGTTAACCACTGCGCCATTTGGAGCTGCTCAAAGCAGGACTGTGCAGCATTGAGGATGAACATCATCAGGGGGTCGGCCGCAGCATGTGCACTGGGCTGAGCTAGTGGCTGCAGGAAGGCTGGGGGCAGAAATAAAGCAGTTATGAAATGTGGTGGTGGTGCTTTCTGAACTGCCAGCTCCTGCATTACTGCAAAGCCTGGTGGGGGGTAAGTAATTCATCTGATTTATGTCTGGTCAGAAAAGTACAAGACTCAATCACTGCCTGGAGACTGGGCGTTAGCTCGCTTTACTGATGGCTTGAAGCATGCAGATGCTCAGCCCAGCCAGGCCTTCACCTTCCCTAAATAGCAAGCTTGGAGACCTCTTGCACAGAGCCTGGGCAGGACCGCTGGAAGCCCCGCGGAGTCCCTCGCTGGTGGCCTTGCCAGCCCAGGCTGACTAGGCAGCTGTGGGACAGCAGCGCCATCTCGAGTCACTGCCTCCAGCCAGCCTCCTGCGGGCGGTTCAGATGCCACTCCACTCCATGGTACCTTTTAGTCTTCAGTCACTCGTTTGGAAATGACTTGCCACTTGAGTATTTTACACATTTGTGGAATTTTTTTAATGTGTTGCCTTTATTAAATGTGTTTGTTCCAAGACAGCCTTACTGCCTGCTGTCAACACTTTACTCTTCTAGAATTTCTTGTCTTTTGTTGGCCTCTAGCTTTGGTGATGATTTAGTGACCTTTCCAGCTTTTGTTTCTTTTGTGTCAAGCAATAATTAAGGGGGCAGAGTTTTAATTCATTTTCCTGTTCACCTGGCATTGTCTCAGGTACATGTTCAGAGACCCACCAGCAGTAGTACAGCTTGCTTGGATTTCCAGAGGGCTTACTGCAGATTTCTGCATTTCATACTACTGTACTTTCTCCTAAATATTTTGAGAAGAAGATTCCTACTCTTGCTCTGAGGTATTTGTCACATGACAATGACAGATTAACTTTTTTTTTTTTTTTNGACAGGCGAGAGTCTGAGCCACAGTCCTCAGACTCACAGTGTCTTAAAATAGAGACAGATGTTGGAGGGTGCCAGTGTGCTAACTCAGCATTACTTCCACCTCAGCTTCAGAATACTGAATGTGATAGCTTCCACTCTTATGTCACTCGAATTCCTGATATAAATGTCTTTGCAAAATGGTGGTATACTGAGTGGCATATTTTCATGAAGTCGCAGTGGAGGTGATGCTGCCTTTGAAGTATGTGCAGCTAAATTAAAAAAACACCTTTTATTCCTGCTGTCTACCTCCCTACTGTAGTTCCCAGCCCTGCCCTTTATTAGGAATACCCTCTAACCCATTTCACCTGATAAAATGGTGGATATATGTGCTGTGTGTCTCTGCTGATCTGCCATGGTGTTTAGAAGCTGCTGGTCAGCTGTGAGGAATAGAGCTCATGCCTTTTGAGTCACAGGTTCAGGCTCTCTTTGCAGGTTGAGAGTAAGGTGTGCCTTTGGCTTGCAGTCACCAGGATTAGTGGGTACCTGATGAAGTTTGAGTTGTTCAGGGTTGAACAGACAAACAGGATTGCTTTCTCATGCAGTGCAAAGTCAAACTGTGGAATTCATTGCTGCAGAATGTAGTGGGGAACAGAAGTATAAATGTTTTTTAAAAAGGGGCTGGTTAAACAATGGTCTGATGCATCCACTAACTCAGGGAGATTTTAAGTTGCTGTAAATAAGAAAGTTATGCCAAGGAAAGGTTACTTTTCTACATGCTCTGTCTCTTCAGAATTGGTCAAAGATGGAAAAAATACATGCTGGGCTAGGTAAAACACTGACCTGATCTTGTGGAGTTTTAATTTACTGACAGTTGTGAACCAAACTAATTTTAAAAGCAGTCTCAAATTAATCTATCAAAAAAACCTGTGTCTGCATGCCAGATGTGCAAATAATCTACTGGTTGTGGTATAACTGATTAAATGCTGCACCTTCTGCAGGGGTGAGCCCCTCAGAGGACAGAACATTCTGGCTTCAGCCTCTTCTAAACATTGTCTTGCACGGTGCAGAAACAAACCCCGCTGGGACAGTCCTGTTACACATGATTGTTCATGGGCAGTTTGCCTTGTTCTTTGATGCTTATGGAAATGTAATTGTGGATTACTTACATTTGGAGTGGAAAACAGCATTGCTGCTTTCTAGCTAAGTGATGCAGGACCAAGAGAATTCCTGATGCACTCTTCTATGTGCATGAGCCACCTTGTGGAAAAAATTAATGGGGCACCAAAGACTAGAGACCTTCATCAATTTAAATCAATAATGTGTTTACCTGTATAGCTCAAATATAGGTCAATGTGTTTAACTACTTCCATAATTCCTAAATGCTAGAATTTGTAGGGGTTTTTTTATGCCCCTTGTACCCCCTTACCCTCATCCATATCAGAAGTGCTAGGAGAGGGGTCATGGGAAAGACCTCATCTCCTCCATAGAAGCATCCCCAACTGAATGTAACAAAGCAGAAACCTGATCTGTCAGTACTTGCCAGTTTGTAGGAGCCCTTGGAGTCAAGGGTGTTGCTGTGTGAAGGTGATTACACCTTCTGGAAACACTGCTCCTGGCCTCTACAGACTCTCACATGCATTTAATATCATCTGTANTTAATTTTAGTGTTTATTAAAAAAAAAAAAAAAATTAACAGTGGGGAAGTGAGGGGGACAGCTTTTTCCTTTCACTAATCTGTCAGTACCTAAGCCCCATTGATGCAGTCTTTATAGCACTAATGCAATGATGCTATCAAGTGTAGCAGAGAAAATCTTTGCTGTTTTGCTTAATAGACACTTATAACTTTATTCAGTTACTGTCATAAAGTATCTGGATCCTTGAGATGTCTGAAAAAAAAAAAAGAAAATCTTGCTGAGACTCCCAACTTAACTGCAATGCTGCTACAGCAATTGAAACGTTTAGCTCCCACACCAAAGCCTGGCCTCTTCGTGCTCAGTCTACAAAGGAAAATTGTAGGACAATGAGATCTTAACTAAGTCAGTAAATCACTAAAGTGTTTTAAAATAGGAGATTTCCCTCTTGACAGGCTGATGAACTTGGAAAATATACCACAAAATTTAAAGCAGATACTGTAAGGTAAAAAGAATGAAATCTTTAAAACTATGACTTTTGTTACTTTTTTTTTTTCCTTTGAGTCTTTTCTGCATCTGCAGAGCTTTTGGTATTCCCTACTTCCCAGTTTAGAAGTGCAACATATTCATAATGGAAACTAGCATTACAGTCGGATTCCTGATGGAAAGGGACTGTTCTTGATTTTTTTTAAAATTAAAAGTCACTTCTGATTTATATTTCACAATGTTATCTTCTCTGGAATAGCTGAAACAACGATGTATTATGTAGATGCATTCTTACATGTTAATTATAAACCCTGCAGGTCCTTGTTTTTCTACCTGTGCTGCTCAGCCTGTCTCTGCGCAACCTGTTTTTATCAAGTGTCCTGTGCTCCACGTTGTCATCCTTCCTACTGCTGCTTGTCACTTCCTTGTGCCTGACCCTCTGTCACTTGCTTTTTATTCCTGGGACAACCCCCTTTTTCAGAAAACCCCCTCTTTTTAACCTGATGGCATTAGCCTCTCCCACGTCCTCCTGTTAACAAAATTTTTTTGTAGTGTTTGTCAAAGTTGAATTGTAAGCTCCTGGCGGCAGGCCTGTGTCATCTTTTCTGTGTTTGTAAGGTGTGCGTTCTTGCAGTACTATAAAAATAAATGTGGTATTAAGTTAATCATTAGTTTTCCTTTTGAGGCTGAACATAATGAAGGTATTGCTTGGTTCCTAGCAAGACTATGTAAGCATGAATGCTTTACACATTGTCATCTGCCAAAGTGCTTGGGTGCATGTTGAATGTTTCCTTGATTCTTTCTTCTCTAAGTTAGGAGCTAACAGCCAGATTTTAATTCATCTCTCAGAAAATTTTGATTTTTTTTAATTTTTTTTTTTTTTTTTTTTAGTATAGACAGCAGGTTGCAAAAGAGGTCAAGCTCAGCTATACAGGGTAAACTGGTATCAAAGAATGAAAGATGAACAACTGTGGGCTACGACCGGCCTGCTACAGAAGAGGTGCAGGGTGGCAAGAGGAAAGCTGCACATTTTGGTTATCCATGCTTGAGCTTGGTGATGATGAATGTATGGCGTTTTATTTTTCCAATCAAATAAAGACAATCCTTGCTTTGTCACTGCAATCACAAAGTAGTGAAACTAATGCTCTTTAGCTGTTGGGTTTTATTTTTTTAGTACAGGTCACGTGAAAGGGCTTTTTGCAAATGTCTTCTAATAAATAAATAGCTGGGGTTATTCTTAATGCCAAGTACAGTTCGGGTGGCTGCTGCGTGGAAGCAGTACTGAAAATGAAAGTGGACTTGAGAATGCCGTAAGCCATGACCTGCTGCCAAGGTGGAGCCCCATTCCCCGAAGCCACACTTACCCTACTTGACTGCAGCCTTGAGCTATCCCCTAGCTATCTGCGTTAATACCCACGCCGTTTGTCAGCCCTCCTCCCTGCCCCCCAGAAAAGAGGGGGGCTCTTAGTCACTGACCAAACGTGCCACAACCCCCGAGGAGTGGGGGGGGGGTCAGTGCTGGGGAACGTGTCTCCCTCAGGCCGGGCTGGGGAGCGGGACAGCGGCGGGAGCGCACTGAGGGAAACGCTCGCGCCCGCGGCGGGGAGAGCGGGAAGGTCTCGCGCCCGCTCCGCCGCCGCCCCTCACCCCGCGCTCAAAGTCCTCCCGCACGGGGGCGCGCGCGCTCGCTGCTGAGGTAAGGACGCTTGCGTGGCGCCGTGACGCAGCCGTTGCCGCAGAAACGCCCCGCCCCTGCTCCCGCCGCCCCGGCTC
>VYZV01045392.1:2432-28832 GCA_013401275.1 Pandion haliaetus
AGAGGCAACTTACTTTTTTCTTCTTTCCTTTCTGCTTGTTTTTAAGACTGGATTTTCCAGTTTAAAGGCACATAGAACAGGAAATGGTTAATTAAGTGTGAGCAGTGAGGACAAAATCAGATGGGTTTGGTGGGATCTAAACCAAATAACCTCCCCCTCCCCCCCCAAACCTGATATTAATTTTTTTTTTCTTTAGAAATGTGGCAAAATAAGTCATGAGCACTGGAGTGTTTCCTAGCTAATTTATACAACAAAACAAAGTTGGCTTTTTGGTTGTGTTTTCTTCTCTTTGAAAGTGCAAATAGGAATGCTCAGGAAAACTGATGTGGGTGTTTTTAGAAACGAATGTGTGTGGTGAAATTGCATGTTGCAAATAAATCTTTCCTGCTGGTGTATTTCCTTCTTTAAAATCTCTCCTGTCCCTAAACCCATCATAGAAATTAATTTAAAAATACCGAATGTATTAATATGGCACAAGAAAGAGTGGTTGGTGTGTGTGGTTGCTGCACCAAAACACCCAAGAAGGATAAACTGATTTAGAGTTGTTTAATTACAGTGATTCTTCAAATAACACTTAAAGCTGCAAATTATGTTAATGATCATGGGGAACCATTTTAACGAAATACTTCAGAAGTATTAGCCTGTAAAGAAAAGTCAGTGTTGATAAATATGTCGTTTCATTAAAAAAACTGAGTTTTAAAGTTAGTTTAGATTTGTTTAAAGTATCTTATTGCTGTTTGGGAGTTATTTTTTCTTTAACTTTGCTGATAGAAAAACTTGGAGAAACTTAAGAGGATTTAAAAAAAAAAGGTCTTAAAAACTATCGCATGCTTTATTCTCCAGAAGGTTAAAAAAGAAAAGATTCTTTAAGGAAAACAAATAATTCAGTTTTCCTACTTAAGATAAAGGATTGGTTTGGGGGGGTTGGAACTGGGAAGCTGAAAAGCCCAAAGTCGATGGGGTCGAAAGAATGAATGAATGAAGAGAGGAGGAGGGGTAAGGGGGGAAAAAAGTGAATCCATCAAGCAGACATTCCAAATATGAGGAATGTGGAAGTGAGTCGACCAGAGAGAATGAAACCAAGTAACTGGGGGGGGAAGAGGGAGTTGGGTTGATAACAGCCCACAGACTTAAAACTAAAAGGGTATTTTTAAGTTGAGGTCATTCACAAGCAACTCATAGGTTTAGAGGGTCTGTGTGCTCCCGAGTGGAGGTGGGAATTATTAAATGTTGTTAATGACGTGAGGATTTAGTGTAGTGCATAGGAATGGATGGAGGAATCTTAAAAGTGGCTTTTTTCTTCTAGTCTTTGTTTCAAATTAATGTGTTCACACCAGAGAAATGTTCTCTTTGCATGTGCGTAATTGTGCAATTAATTGTTCGTAACGAAATATTTTAAAATTTTTGATAAGGGTGAGTGTGATTTCTTTGTTTGTCAGTATTAATCAAAAAATGTGCCTTTCTCCCTCGTGGTGGTTGGATTATCTGAAAATTGAACTGAAAAAAGTTTGATAGTTCTTTTCCATGTTAAAATAAAGACACTGTCTTGAATGCTGAGATAAAATATGCTTTTAATCCAGTCTTAAGATCATTCTCTTTACCTTAAAACAGGTCTGGTTTCCAAGTTATATTATCATTTAAAAAAATTAGCAACACCCTTATTTACAGCAGGGCTTGAAAATTGAAAGGCAGGATGAATGCTCCTTTCTGAGAGTGTCGAATTTAATGGGATTTGGTTTGTTACTACTTTTTTGATTACCAAAAAGGGTAATAAACTTGAGTTCTTCTCTGCTTTATTTCTGTGAGCCCCCAGCTTTGAGCTGAGAGCTCTCTGCTACTGATTTTACACCTCTGAGAACTGTAGTAATTTCAAAATTAATACATTTTGGTGATTTCCAGCCAGAAAAACTAGAAATAATTTGTCATTAAATTAGTCATTAATAATTTGTCCGTAAGTTTCCTCCATGAGGTTTAAAACTGAGATAATTTAATCAATTTTAACATATCTGGAAGAAAGAATATATTTACTAATTTACAGCCTGAAGTGAGAAAAATGCCTTTATTTCTCCCTTTCCGTGCAGGAGCCATAACTGGCAAATATGTCCAAGAAATTGCAATTTAACAGTAAACTTTGTAGCTTCAAGTTTTGAACCCGTAGAAGATGGAGCCCATCCCCAGGAGATGCCCTTTGTTGAGAGTTTGATGATTTTTAAATTCAGAAGTAAAGAATAAATTGAATTCCCTGGAGAACCTCGGTGGCAATTGCAAGGACTGAATCTGCTTCTCCAGTTGAATTTGTGTCTATCTTTGCCTTTTAGGTTAAAAAAACAAGCAAACAGAGATATGGCTAAGGGAAGTTGGGGTTAAAGTACTCGCTTTGAAAATTGAGACCTTTCAGAATTTAAAAAAAAAAAGGGGGGAAAAAATAAAGGAGATTTCTGCTCCCCCAGCCCAAGCCCTCAGTGATGTTAATGTTTTCCAAAATTACCAGGAGGGTTTTGGGGAGAGTTCAGACTCCTTGGGATGGCCCAAGGTTAACCCAGGGGTTTGCAGCTCCAGGTTGGAGCAGGAAGAAACATCTCCAGCCCCTTTTCCTCTGCTGCGGTCACTCGTTCCAGCACCTGCCTTTCCGCTGCCTTCCAGATTTGCTGGATTTAGGAATGGCAGGTGCCTCTGTCGATACAGGTGGAAGGTGTGTGTGTGTGGGGGTGTCTGCTCCTTTTAATGATGCCACTGGTTTTATAGAACAGTTTGGATGGGGAGAAGTGGGAGCCTAAAGCAAATGGGTGGGGAAGCCCCCCAGGGATGCTGGTGTCTCCTTCTTCCCAAAAATTAAGAAGGGGAGTAGGAGGAAACAGAAAAATTGAGGAGCCTGAAATGTGGACATTGCAGGTTTCTTCTGGAAAAAAAAGCCTTTTAAAGATGTCTCAGAGACTTTTCTGTTGGGTTTTTGTTTGTTTGTTTGTTTTTTCCCCCACCAGAGAGGAGCTTTTCGAAAGTTTTAGGTGAAAACTCTCATTTTCACTCTGACCGGAGGCATTTAAAAGCTTAAGTGAGGATGTGCGCTCCGAAATCACCCACTTCTGAACAACATTACCAGCTGCCTCTTTGGATTTGTGGGTGAGAGGGGTTTTCCCAGTCGCTGGACAGACCCCAGTAAACCAGGGGATAATGGGGGGGAACCAGCAGAAGAAATAGTTTGCAAGGTCTGCCCGTCCTCCACACTGCCAGGCTCCTCGCTGACTGATGGGTTTGAGCATTTGTGCACCTTTAAATTCTTATTGTGGCCAGTTTGAAACGTGGAAATGATCTGGGAGGGGTAAAAATACACTTGCCCAGCAAAGTTTAAAAAACTTAAGAAAAGGAGCAGCACGGGAGAAAAATGCATCAGTGACAGGGCTGATGTCCTGCATCCGCTTGGGAT
Source organism: Pandion haliaetus (assembly GCA_013401275.1). Lineage (NCBI taxonomy): Eukaryota > Metazoa > Chordata > Aves > Accipitriformes > Pandionidae > Pandion > Pandion haliaetus. The sequence continues at coordinate 5,857 of VYZV01045392.1, forward strand.
GGCTTTTAGTTGCCGCAGGGAGAGGCATGAGGAGCATTGCAGAGGCAGTTAGGGAATAGTCTGCTCACCAGGAAAGTTTTTCTTAACCTATATTTTATGAAACAAGAAGCCCAGACCCATGGGGGTGTTTGTCCACTCCAGAGATGTGTATGGTGGTTTAGCCCAGCTGCCTTCCCAGGTTGTCTGCTCATTACCAGTAAATGTGTAAACCCTGTGGGGAATTGAGCTCAGAAATCTTTGTTGGGATTTACCTGAAAATTTCAAGTTTATCCTGGAAGTCGCAGAGCCGGGGGGGGGGCTGCAGGGGTCTTGGCTGGAAGGTTTACCTTGTTTCTGCAAGAGGTGCTGGGGGGGTGTCCATGCATCTCCATCTGTCCGTCTGTCCCCGTCCTTGCGTGTTTTCTGGTGAACCGTGAGATGTTCTACCCAGGCAGCATTGAGACCTGTGTCCCTGCAGAGGGGATGGGCTGGGGGAATGTTGGGGTTGGCCAAGGTGAGCTCAGGAGGTCCTTCCCCACCCGAGTCTTGCCCTGAGCCGAGGGCAGATGTCTCGGACCAAAGCAGGCTGGAGGTTTTACACCACTCGTGCGTTGGTAGTGCCCCAGGGAAGCAGTGGGAAAGTTAATGTAAGGTGTTGTTTTAAGCTGGTTTTCTTAAAACCACTGTGCGTTTTCTGCTTCTGATGGAGTAACCCACTGAAGGGGAGTGGAAACCAGTTTCACATCGGTTTATGTGCCGTGTCCATAGCTCGCTCTTGAAGATGCTGGAGCAGTCTTCATGGTTTTCAGTACACAGCTTTAAAAGAAAAATGATGCTTTAATTGAAAGCCACTCAGTTTTCTCCTCTGGACAGAGTTAGCAATGGATGGAGCTTTCTGGAAAGGGTCTCACGAGGGTTGGGGTCCTGCAGCCTGTTTCTGGCTCCTGCCAGCCCTTCCCGTAGGGCACACTGCCCGACTCTTGTCCCCTTCCCTGGGGTTTAGCTTAGTTTTAGGAGTGTCTGAAGAGAAGCAAGCTGTCTTTTGGTATCGCTGCAGCTTTCGGGTGCCAGTGCCTGTTTCAGAGTGGAGGCTTTGGGGTACGCGGGTGGTCTGCGTGCATTGGGAAGTGCTTTTGGGAAGCCATTCATCCTGCCTGTGCTGTTGTCTTGGGTTGAGCCTGCTCCGGCTGCCTTTACAGCCGCTGCATGGGAGCTTCCCCAAGGAGGCTAATAAAACCCAAAGAACCGGGGGGGGACAGTTTATTGAGATTCTGGCTGGAGGCGAGAGGCCAGGAGCTGGCAAAGCTTGGTGGGGAGGAAGCGGGGGGACGTCGGTGGGGATGGGAGCAGCCAGGAGGGCACTGCCGGGGCAGTGGCATGGGGCAAGAGCATCCCTACTCCACTCCCACCTCCTGATGTGAAAGAGCAGGGCAGCAGAGCAGCTTTCCCGTCAGGGGAAAAAAAAAAAAAAAAAAAAAAAAGAGAAAATAAACAAACATAAAAAATCTGTCCGTCTGTCTCGGAGGAGCCCTTGCGATCCATCAGGAAATGGGTCATTTATTTTATTGTAACTGACACTTGGGAGCCCTGACATGGTCAGAGCTGAAATTTCACACTTTTCTGGCTACCGTAATTGTCTGGTCCGTACGGAGCAAACCAGTTTGAGAAAACAAAACTCCAATCCATGGGGCATCCCCGGCAGAACTAGGTCCATGCTTTATTTTTAAGAGTAATCCACCAGGTTGTGTTTAAGATGCTATGAACACGGTCCACCTATAATAAAAGCAGCAGCAGCCCCGTGCACTAGGAACCGCTGGGAGCTGGCAGGGCTCCATGCAGTGCGCGGCGAGATGCAAATCCCGCACGGTCCGGGGGTATTGCGACGTGTAAACAGCACTTGAGATTATGGGGAAATTGATTTGCACAAAAAGGAGAAAGTTTTGACTCTGACGAAGGTCCTGCTGCAGTTTCCTTTTTTACAAGGTTAAAAGCGGAGATCCTGGGGGAGCAGCCTCCCGGACTGGAGTGTAAAAGAGACACGAGAATTGTGATCTAGAGCCAAATAAAGTGGAAGAGAATAAAAAAAAAAAAGACTCTCAGGGCCAGATTTTCACCCACAATTGGAGCCAGATTTTTCCAACTTGCATTTAAGCGTCTAAATAAAAGCTCCGTTTTCAGAAGCGATTAGCGCCTGATGTGCTGAGCGCTCTTGAAAAATCTGACTGTCGGGATTCCTTCTTATTTCTTGAGATTTGGATCCTCCAGCTCACACCCGGGAGGTTTCAGCAGTTACTGACCCCCCTGGGTCCTGCCCCTTTGCCCCCACGATGCCACGGAGGCGGCTGCTGCCCCGAAGTAGGGGGTGGATGCTGGGGGGGCACAGGCTGGTGGGTCCGGAGGAGTTACTTGTCCTCCTATTTTTTAGCTCTTAGCTGCGTTGAGAGCCGTTGCATTTAGCACTCGTGATGGCGAAAGGTTTGTCAAACTATTTGGGAATTTTGGGAGTGTGCATGGACAAGGGGTTGGGAGCTGCAGATGAGGTCGAGAATAAGGGGCACAGAGCTGCTGCACGGTGAGGTGGAGACGGAACGATGCCCAAGATGCTCTGTTCTCCCTTTTAGCTCAACATTTTCTCCAGTGTTTTTCACCTGCGAAGCACTGGCTTTGCTTAAACTCCTGCGTGATCCAAACCTGTGGGTTCAGACCTTCTGAGTGTGTTGCATGCAGAGAACTACCTGTAATGAAAAGGTATCCATAACAAGGTGTCACAAGCAGTAGCAGTGTTTACCTGCGAGGTGTTGGGAAATGCTGGATCCTCAACAGCAATGCTGCTGGGGTTGGGTGAGCTCTGCAGTTCTGCCTTATAAACAGGACTGTCAATCTTACCCAAATTATTCCTTGGTTATTACTGGTCATGTCTGAGCAGACTTGATCACCCGAGTGGGTAGTCATGTGTGTATATACACACACACACACACACACATATATATATATGTGAGTGTATATGTTTTCTTCACTATGAAGACATTCATATGTGTTTTGTGATCTCCTGTGGTTCAAGCCTCTGGCATAAAAGTATTTACAAACAAATCGGTCAAATGAGCAAAGACTAAAAGAAAATTGTGATTCCTCTAAGGAAGAAGAGCTTGTGGCTGCTATAGGTTTTTATGGAGTTGTTTGTTGGGGTGTAATTTCATGAGAAGCCGAGAACCTCGTATAAATGTTGTGCTTTTAGGCTCGGATTCACAAGGCTCCTAAGGATGTGCTTTTAAACAGGGAAGCCATCCTTTTGAAGTTAATGGGGCTGCTTCAATGGTAAAATGAGGCATATGCTGAATTTGAGCCTAAATATACAACTTTATATGAACTTTATATAGTCATTGTTTAGCATTCAGTTACAGCTGAACTAATAATGCAACAAATTTCTCTGACATCTGCAGCCTCTTCTTGCTTATGGCAGAGATGCAAAGTGGCTGTGACTTTTATATGTGATACGTATTGGGGGAGAGAATATTTGTGACTTTTTAAAAGCTATGGCTTGAATGAAGAGCTTCCCCTGGTGAGCCTTTATGCGCCCCGTGATATTGTTCCTATGCCTTACTGTCTGCACACCCCTGCATGCCTGGCATGAATATTCGCACAGCGCAAATTTTATATTTAGTTTCCCCAAATACTTGCTCATGCAACTTTGAAAGCTACTTTCTGCCGCTGTTTGTGCCAGTAAAACTTGGCGATGTGAATGTTTATGGAAGGCAGACAGGAGAGAGGGCACGAACATAACTGAGGGGAATTCACTTAGGAAAAAATCCAGATCAGATATTCAGACAGCTTTATGCTGGATTTCCCTAACAGTGCATTGAATTTATTTGGTGTGTGTTTGTCGGGTTGGCTTTTCATGTTGCCTGTGCCAAAGTAGTAGTGGGCTTTAAATGGCTTTGCTTCGGCACCGCTATTTACTCTGTAACGAGGTGAATGGCAGTGGAGTAGAAAAGCCCCATCTTTGCTGTTTTCCAGCTCCTGCCCTGTCCTACCCGAGCCTCAACCTTTTCCTTTTCTTCTCTTATTCATGACCCCCTTGCTAAAAAAACCCAACCCCAAACTAACAAACATAGGAGGTCTTCCTCTGTCTGGAAACTTTACATCTCCTCTGCTGCCGGTCCAGCTCCTGTGGGACGAAGGAAGCAGCTGGTGGGGTTTAACCATCTCCCAAACCCAAGTGGATGCCTGAGGAGGAGCATGGCCACATCTGTGTGGGCACCGCTGGCTTCCTTGGTCGGGCTGGCCAAGGTGGGTTTGTTGCCATCTTTCCTCCTGCCCCCAAAAGGTGATTTTATGGGCTCTGTGCGAGAAACTTTTAATTTTTCATTTTTCAATGAAAATGCTAGATCGCACTGTCTTAGAGGAGTTTTGCTTTGACCCTCGCTTCCCTTCTGAAGAGGAAATGCAAGAGGAGAGCAAGTCTGGCTTCAACCAGATTTGGTGAAGAACCTTGGTGGTTCTATTTAAAATTTATGCTGGAAATGAAGAAGAAGAAGAAATAAAAAAAAGCCTCACTTGTACTTTTTCATCTTAGTTAGTTTCTTCTCTTTACCAGCCCTGGCTGTGACACCAAACCTGCCACAGATCTTTGTGTTGTCCTTGCCTGGACCCGCCAGTGCTGCTGCCAGGGCTGGAAGGGGCTTTGGGAGCTCCTGTCTGGGATTTGGGCTGGGATTTGTGCCTGACACGATGGGGACAAGCGTGCTGCTCGCAACCCGGGCTGCTGGAGGTGTGAAACCCCCTCTGCCACCTCCCCACCCAGGCTGGGAGGACTGGCATGTCTGAGTACGGCATCACGGGTTTTAACTTGAGTTTTGGAAAAGGGTCTCCACCCTTGAATTAAGTTCAGAAGATAGTATAATCTGTGTTGTAACTTCTGGATTCTCCCTTTACCAGTCCGCTTTGATCTCGGAGGGCTTGTCTGCGTGCAGTCGCTGCACTGGTTCAACCAGATTTGGCTTCAAACAGGCTGGGTCCCACTGGCACAGAGCCCTGCACGGAGACTCTCTTACATCGATTTTTGATCCAGTCTTACCTGACAAATCTGTACCTGCCAAGCACGAGGGTCTGTGGCACTGTGACGCTCTCCGGCACTGTAACGTCACAGCGGAGCAGCTCTCAAAGCTGCCGGTCCCCATGCTGCCTCATCCTCCTCCTCCCGACACAGACCTCGATCAGAGAAACCCTCAGAACTCACAAGTGGTTTTGTTTCCTCTTCCTTTCTTGCGCCGGTGCCTGCATGTGCTTGTGCATCTGAAGTTGTTGGGGCCCTGGATCCTTGCAGCCCCCTCGGCTTTAATGAGTCCCTCCTTATTTCCTCTGCTCAAAGTGCTCCGAGTCCGTGGGGTTCGTAGGATCTCCAGTAAGAGGCCAATACCCTGCTGTCCGGAGGGTCTGGAAATACAGAATAAAAAGTGGCTAACTTTCTGTAGGCAAAATGATACAAAATGTATCTGCGTGACACCTGTCAATCACCCTGGTAATGATGCTTATTATTGAGAAATTAGTTTACGACCCACCCGAGAGCATATGCTGACAGGGTTTGGGGTTTCTGCTGACGCCGGCTGTGTGGGACCTGCCCAAAGCTTCAGTTGGCTGCTTTGCCAAGCCTGAACTCATCTCAAAGCATCCCCAAGCCCATAGCACCATCAAGAACCACTGGAAACCAGTTAGAAATGTGTCCTGGGCACTGGAGGAGGACAGAGGTGCCCTCTCGTGGCAAGGAGAAGTGGGTGGGAGGTTCACGGGTGGCACCCAGCTGCCTGCTGAAACCCCATCCCGAGCACCCTAACGAAGACAGTAATGAAGGGCAGGAGTCGGTCTAGCCATGCTGTGGGTTTTGTGTCATCTGAGCGTTTATTTTGTGCATTGTCGGGTTTCGGGGAGGATGGCAGGAGACCTGGTGGACCGAGACATCTCCTGTATCGGTGGCTGAGTGAGAATTCACATTTAGGACCTTTTCTATTCAAAGTCTGCTCTGGTGGGTGAAGGGAGGTGCTCTGAAATGTGCAGAATGCGCCAAAATGCAGAATATACTTTATCTGGTGTGTGCTTTTATTCAGGTTTTTATATCGGCATCAGGGATAGAGGGAATCTAACAGCCGTGCGGAGTTGGCAGTGCTCCCTTTGATGCTTCAAGGACATGCAGATGATGCTGCATGCTCCCTTGCCCGGCTACCTGAGAGTTTGTTGCATTGTGCTGTGCTCTGAAGTGATGGACTCGGAAGTGCTTTGAGGTCCACGGGTAAAAGACGAGGAAAGGAACAAGTCCCACTTCTGCCACCCCTCCACATGTAATGGTCTGCAAGAAAATTTACCTTTAAACATCACATTTGTTGGCATGTTGATAGTCCAGCCAGTGCCAGCTTGGGGGTCAGGTTTGATTAAGGTCAGTCTGAGAATAGAAATTTTAGTTTTCTCTTAAGGGATGAAAATTCCTCAATGTGTCTCGCTGGCTATTGCGTCACGGTGGGACCGAGCTGTCCTGTGGCCAGAGCTGGCTGGCAGGGAACTGGTGTGTTATCTGCCACCCATTTGTCAGAGGCAGTGTGTCCTGCTGAGGTTTGGGGTTGAGTTGCTGACTGTGGGAACCCACCGAATTTAGCAGGGCTTGGCTTTGGGGCATGTTCAGAGCATCAGAAAGAGCCTTTTGATACCTGGCAACCCGCCAGCAAATTGGAATGGAAAAGATAATGCAAAATGGATGCCTTGTATAAAACTCATCCATCTTTCCTCTCTATTACTTACTGTTAAACTTGTCCTGTCCGCAGATATTTGATGTATTGAATTTGGCAAGGACTAACTGCAGAAGTCTGGGAGATGACTAGAGTCTTCCTCTGGGCAAGCTGAGGATAAGGGTTTTTGAGATTTCTTTGCAATTTCTTGCAGCTTTTGAAGCACTGAGGTATTGGCTCCTCTCAGAGCTTGGCACTTAGCTGGGTGGATGTGACACGTGCTCCATGCCAGCACCATCTACGTGGGATCAGTGTGGAAAATGAGGAGTGGAAAGGTAGAACAGCAGTTTAATAGAGGAGGGGATATAGGACAGAGCACTTTTCCGGGCTCTGGGCAGCAACTGGTCCTTTCCCTCTGCACCTGAACTGCAGCAGCTCTTCTAAATACAGGAATGACTTCTCCGAGGCTTTCAAAGGGGTGCTCATGGACAACTCATTCTTGGCAGCTTCCCGAAAAAAATCTCATCAATTATTAGGTGTGATTCTCTGTGTACAAAGCGGTTCCGAAAACGAGCTAATGGGGAGAAACCAATTAGACAGATTTATTAGCCCAAGATCAAATTCTGGTTGCTGAGATGATTGATGGAAAGGATTAATCATGTCGTGCTTGCTTGCCAGAGATAACTGCTAGCCAAGGCGAGTGGGTCTATATGAGACTCTTGCGTAGATGGTGTGTTTCTCCGAAATCCCATGGCCGGTTCACTTCTGCGTCCCTCCAACTGCAAGAAGCCAAATGTCTTTGTTGTCTTGGCCTGATCTCCTCTTGGATCATTTCTCTTTGAGGGATGAGCCTGGTTTTCTCTCTGCTTTTCTTTCTGCTACTGCTGCTTTAATCTTGTCATTATACATATTTGCATATTTCTTTCTCAACCTCCTCTTCCTTTTATTCCACCCCCGAATCTCTTTCCCATCAGCCACCCTGCAGCTCTGGCTTTGCTGTCGCACAGGCGCAGCTGGGACTCTCCTCTCCCGCCTTGCCCACGTCCCCCAGTGAATGGCAACCACTGGCCACGGAGGCTTTTCACTGGTGTGTGGTTATAGAGAAGTTGTTTCTTCGTGAAGATTTGGGTAGGAGGGCAAGCAGGTCACTGGGATTGGAAGGGAAGAGGGCAGCAGCTCAAAATAACACAAGATGCTTTTAGAAGAAAGGGTGTTAGAGTTTAAGAGCTTGTTGCACTGGTGACATTAAGTTGAGGTCTGGTGAGAGAAGGTGTTTTGGAGGCAGGGGCATGGTTCTCTGGGAGACCTTTGCTTTTTCTTTGTGGGAGATACGGAAAAGTCATTGTTTAAATTGGTGTTTCCTAGGCAGGCTGCAAGCTGGGTCCCTTTTCAGGACAAGAAAAGGGATGCTCTTCTCCTTTCCCATCCCATCCCTCCTGGATCCTGCTCAACTGTAGCACATTTGGGGGCTTTTTTGATGGGGTTCTACCACTTTTTTTTTCACGGACTATGCCTAACCTACCCCATATCACAGCCCAGGTCGTAGTCCAAATTTACCTCAATCAGCAGCTTCAGTGGTGAAGCCAGGCTTTGAAGCAAGGAACACAAGAGGGGTACAGGGGGCCTGGGCAATGCTGTGGTAGGGGGACTGGTGATGGGGAGCGGCATGGCCAGGAGAGGGCAGTGATGATCTTAACTGGCAGAAAAATTCAGTGCTGTAAAAAATGCCCTTAATTTAGGGCTCACCCCACAACCTTTAGGAAATGCTAGCTCAGATCTGCATTTTTTTACTTATATGCTCAAACTGAATATCCTTGATGTTTAACACTGCGGTGCTAATGCTCAAAACAAATGCGATGTCTGCAAATCTCAGAGCTCTGGGTTTAGGCTCTTTGCAAACTCAGGGGAAGGCTTTTCCATGGTTCCTCCCCATTCCCACATTGAGGTTTTTCTTCCAAACCACGAAGGCTCCAAAAGTTCAACCTGAACCTGCTTGCACCTCTGTGAGGAACTGGGTCAGGAGGTCTGGATTCAGAAACAAATTCAGTCTCTGCTTAAGTATGACTCAAACCTTAGTAATGCTGCATTTGAGGAGGGAATTAGGATCGCTGGCCTTGCTTGAGCATTCACCCAGGGAATTTGGTATGTGGTTTTTTTTCCTGCCTTGCCAGTGTGTGAGCACTTCCAGCGAGGACCTCGTGTGCCTGGTCCTGCTGGGAAGTCCATGTGTCAGTGGATTTAGTACAACAACCTACCGGCACGTGGGGAAGCTGAGAGGTGCATTGGCTTGGAGGGCAACACAAACGATGGCAAATCACAGGTGAAGTGGCTAAAGCCTGGAGGCAGATCCCATCCGAGTGGGCGGATGGTGCTGGGTTGTGCTTGGAGGTGTGGTAGGGATCTGCTGTGGGCTTCCAGCAGGTAACTCCTTTTTTTTGTGCTTTTGTTTCCTTGTCAATGAAGGGAGTTTAGGGATAATATTCCTGCTTCGCAGAGATGCCGGCAAATTGAAAGCCTATCAGTTTATACAGGAAAAGCAAGTTATTTCGGCTCCAACTTTTCTCTGAGTCCCCCTGGCAAAGTTTGTGTCTTAGCAACCACATTTTCCTATTTAAAAATGTTTAAAACATTAAAAAACAACAACAACAACAACACATTAAGCACAGGATTAAGTGCTTTCCTGAATCAAAGCCTAACTAGATAAATGAAATGCTGTTAATTGAATCAGGGATGCACTGTGTTTTCAGCCCCCAAATTTGCATAACATTTGCATTTGATTGAAAAGCCATCATTAATGTTGTTCAGTTCTAGTAGGTCCCCCCATGTCTCTGGCTTTGGCCATCCTCCTCCTGCGCCGAGGAGTTGCATAAATGGTTTCGGTAGGAGATGGCCAGGATGGGGTTGATGCCTGGGGTCGGGGAGAGCCCAGAGCTTGGCCGTATTTTGCCATCAGTGCTTGGTCCCTCAGCGTCTTGGTGCCGTTAGTCACCTCTGCTTCGACAAATACATGGTGGGGGACGGAGAAGGTCCAGGAGGTATTGGATGTAAGGGTGATGCTGTAAGCCAACATCCCACGGAAAGCATGTCTGGTGTGTGTGCGGCTCCGGGGTGACAGCAGAGCTATTGCTGACACCCTAACACAGAGCGATGGGGGACAGAGGACCAGCAGCTCCTGCCACCGAGCTTGGGGTTGGCCCTTTCTCTAGCAGACGTTCACTAAATCAGCCCCTTGCTTTGGGACTAAAGAGAAATCAAGTTGTCCTGACAAAAACTGGACCAGTGAGGGAAGAGGAAGGAAATCCGTGGGGCTGGCTGTGCTGGAGATAGCCACGCCGTGGGGCCATTTCCCTTCTTGGGATCATCCCTGTGCATGGGGGTTGTTGTCGCTCCCTAAAGATGAGCCTTGTAGGGTGTTGTGCGCCAGTAATGCAGGTGGTTGCGAGTGTCTGTTCCCTGCAGATCACAGGGAATGTTGTTTGGGGCTAAATGCTCAGAAGGCAATAGTCAGGCTAACCTGAGCATCCTGCACCCTCCGTACTCCTCTCCTCCCTGTGCTCACTGTGCCAATCCCTCCAGCTGCCTCCATGCTGCCAGCACCAGTGATGCTTGGGGTCAAATCCCGTTGGCAAAATAATCCCAGTCCGTTGGCGAATGCCTGCCTGCGCCGTGAGGCTCCATGTGCTGCGGGGCAGGGGAAGGAAGCACATCTGCAGGGCGCAATGGAGAGACACAGGCTTTATCCCAAGCTCCGCTGCCAACTCATTCAGTGGCTGTGGGTGCGGTGATGCTCCTCTCCGAACGTCTCTCCAGCTTTTTGCGCTGGGAGAGAGCAGCTCTTGTCTCAGCTGGGTCCTGTGGCCAGAACCTTATTGGGAGGAGGTGGCAGCAAGTCTTGCTGGGGCTCCTCACCGGAGGCAGGGATGCACCCATACTGGTGATGCAGCGAGGATTGGCTCTGCCACCCCTCCAAAGTGTTGGCTCGAAAACACCGCGTGGGGTTCATGCAAAAGGGAGGGGAACCCTCGAGCGAGGCTGGGCTATGCCGGTGCTGCTATGCCGTTGCCTCTGGCTCGCGGTGGCCAGCCCCAGCCTCCTGCTGGCCCCCGGCCAGGCTGCCTGCTCCTAACTAGCTAGTGCCCCTTTCTTGGGTCCCTGCCACTGCTGCCACCGTGCCAGTCCACTCCGGGGAATTACCAGCAGATTCTTAATTAAGTGGGAGGCTCTGGCCACCCTTTCGAAGGCAGTCTCTGGGGTTGCATTCAGGGGTGAGAGAAGGGGGATCCTGATGGCTGAATCTGTGCTTGGATGTTTCCCAGTGAGATTTAAAAACTAAAATCCAAACCAAAAAACCCGCCAAACCTAATTTGGGATTCTTAATGATGATTCTGCTTCCCTGGGTGATCAGGATTTTCTGTGAAGGTTGCCGCGGGTACCAGTCTGTTCATGCTGCCGATGTGCCGTGGGCACCTGAGGGTGTATAGCTCCGAGGATGTGGCTGCTGATGCGGCACTGAGAGCCAGCAATGCTGTGCGGGCTGGGAGGGCTCTCGGTGCGATATGGACACAGAGTGGTTTCCAGCTGGCTCCAGGGCTGTCCGGCAGTGGGTGTTTTCTGACCGAACGGGGCTTTCCTTTGCTGCCACTTTCTCCTGTTTTACCTCAGTTTCTCCCTTCTGGAGAAGGTGTCGATGGGCATGGTGTGAGAGGGTGAGAAATCTCCATGGTACCTGGACATTCCAGGTTGCTCCACAACACTTTGCTCTGTCTCTTTGCTTTTCCACCCAGTGAGGTTTAACCTGTTGGCGTGTTGAGCTCTTTAAAGAGCTGGCTGAAGGAAAACCTGAGGAAAGCCTTTGATGGAGCAGATCTTGGTGCTTCCACTGCTTGGGGATAATGAGGGACTGACCCGAGATGCTCATCTGTGGTGTGGCTCCATGATGTGGGTCCCATTGCAGCCTTTTGTTGCAGTCTGGTTGCATCAGGGTGGTTTTTTTTTTTCCCAGTGAGCCCAACCCACAGCCAGGGGGGGTTTCCTGAGAGCATCAAGAGATTTCAAATGTCTCATTTTGCCTCCTGGTTCTGCAGGAGAGCCAGCAGATCCGCACGGGGCTGCCGGGCACGTTGGGAGGTTTTCGAGGGCTGAAGGGTGGACGTAGTAGGATGCTAAAATCCCATTATCACAAATAGCACCATCGGCATGGAGCAGGAGGAGGGCGACGCTGGGATCCGTCCCTGGGACTCGCAGTTCCTCTCCCTGTAGAGCCCTGCAGCTGTTCACCCTCCTCTTTCCTCCCCCATTTATTTATTTATTTATTAAATTAAAAAAAAAAAAAAAAAAAAAAGCCACCAGCATGCACAGGAACTAGCCAGGTTTGCAAATAGACATTTATTTACCAGGTCGATCAGTCTGCTCCAGCTCACCCCAAGGATCTGGGAGGCTCTTGCCTTCGGCATAAGATGAGCAGAGTCCGGCAGAGCTCTCACCTTCTCCCACGGGCTGGAGATGCTGGGGCTGGTCTGAGGGGCACGAGCACTGGTCCCAGCTGGCAGCCAAGGTTGGGCGAGCGGAGATTGCGAGAGCCCTTCAGCGGCACGGGAGGGAGGAGCTCCTGCTTTTGGCACATTGTGAATAAAAAGCTGGGGAATTGCAGTCTCGCGGAATTATTTATTTGGAGTAGAGCTCTGCTTGGCGCGGAGGTGGGAGCGGGCAGAACCGGGCTGTCGCATTCGGTGGCGCAAAGAGCGGCATTTCGCGATGAGGATTTAAATACAGCAGGACCTGCTTCTAGCAAAGCAAATAGCGGGGTTTATTTATTCATGACTTCCTCTGTAATTCTAACCACAGCCGCTGCCGAGTCCTCGGACGGAGCTGGATTCGAGCAAGGGCTGTTCATCGGAGGGGGAGGTTTTCACCCGCTGTGGGACAATTCCATGTCGAGCCAGTCCTCACTGAAGGGTGATGGATGCGGCCCTGATTCTGCCCTCCCTGGGGCAGGATGGGCACTGGTTGAGATGGGCCAGCTCATCACAGAATTTTGTGGGATCTTGCTCTGCTTTGTGCAGCTCACCTGGCTGGGCTGATAAAAGACCCATCTCTCCCTCTGAGCATGGCCTCGCAGGGTTTTAATATCCGTCAGTGATGGAGGCTGTTAGGAGCGGCAAATAATCCTGGTGGCGTGGTTGCGATGGGAGGAATTACCAGTTAATTAACATATTAAGAAAAGCACAGTGGCCCTGGTGAGGCGCAGAGCAGCCCCTTTGCCTTGCCCAGCCAGTGCGGATGCAGGCGATGCTCTGTCTGGGCAGGTGCTCCAGCAAACTCAGAAAAGGAGATCTGATTCTTTTTTAATTTTTTTTTTTTTTTTTTTTTGGGGGGGGTGTTGAGGGCAGAAAATTAGATGCCACCAGCAGAATTATGGTGTGAGGACATAAATGGCTCTTTCTCTCCATAGCACATTTGATTCTGGTCACGTACGTGCAGAACACATGCTCTGCCCATGCAGATGCTTGTAGCTATCTGGACAAGTTTCCGTGGCAGGGGTAGGTGGTGGGAGACCTACGGGGTTTCTTCTGTCACTTCAAATCTTTTTGACCCTCCCTGGACTGTGACATTCTTCGCATTCTGAATTTTTTAATCTCTCTCCCATTCATTCTGGGATGCGGATTAGCATGTAAATGAGAGATCTGGTTTCAGACTGTGCTCCCCCCCACTTTGCTTCCTGCAGCCCCCCACGACATGCTGCGATTTTAAGGGTTGGGTTGGTTTCTTTTTCCTCATCCACCTGGCTTGCATCTGTAGTAGCGACAACAAAATTTGGTGTTTCGGAGCCTCCCCGGTGGCTGAGCTGGCAGGAGTGCTGAAAATCTTATTTTTTGTGCTTCATTTTGACTTTCAGATGGGAGAGCACTCCCAAATCTGGCCATCCCATCCCTCCAGTCTGAATCTTTGGGCAATCTTTGGTGACTTTGAGAAGCATCAGTTCTGGTTTTGTTTGAAACCAACTGACCAGGCCAGCCCTTTTGGGGATTTTGATGTGTGGGGGTTTGCATCGGCAGCACGGATCAGAGGGAATACTCGAGGCAGCTGCTTTTACCTCGCAGGATGAAGGGGCTGAGGAGGAATCCTTACCTGTGTGGCTAAATCATACCGATGGTTTTGGGCCCTTTCATGCCAAGATGATTTCTTCTCATTGACAAGTGAGCTGAGCCAACTTCTGAAGTTGTGTAATTAGAAGATGAGGATCTGGAATCTCGTTTTCTCTCCTTTTTTTGGATTATTTAATGCATTCCTAAATACTTTGAATTTGAAGCCTGGGTCTGTAATGTGCCGGTCCGAGGATATTTACCCGATATCGTGCTGAGCTGCTTGCCATGGTTGCGGCATTTATTTTCCTTTTCTTTAGGCATCTTAAAATTCAGTGGTTTTGGTTATTCTTGAAAAACAGAGGCCAATGAGGGGGATCAGCCATCTGTGGGGGGTTGGCACTGTTTGCATGTGGGTTGCACCCACAAAGCTGTGTCCTTCAAAGCCTTGGGCGCCAAAAGGTGTCATTGCCTTTAGGTGGGGGCTCTTGGGGTATCTGGCAGCATGTTGGGGTGCTGGCAGCCCCAGCGATGTGGCTGTGTGCTGGTGCTGGAGCTGCCGGACGAGCCTACGGCTGCTCTCAGCTGTCTGCAGCAGCTGCACGACGAGGGGTGGCGTGGGGTGGGACAGCACCCCCGGGGCAAATTTGGCTTCAGAATTAAAAAAAGAGTTTCTATTTTGGGAAAAGTGAGGTTAGGAAGAGCCAAAAATGTGAGTGGAGAAGTAGCCTGAGACCATCTCAGTTGGTGGAGCTCGGATGCCCGTGCCTTGATCTCCCTTGTTAATATTCAGCCGTGGTTTTGGATACGGCAGTGATGCTCCAGCAGCTCCTGCCAGCCATTGGTGACATCCCAAGGGTTGTCTCTTCATGCCTCCAGTGCAGGAGGGCAGGTTACATGAACACACGGCTCCCTTTTTGCTTTTGAATCCTTCTATTTAATCTGGCAAAAGTCTCTGCTTTTCCAGCCGTGCCTGTGTTAGGGCTCCAACCAGTGCCAAAGGCTTGGGGCGATTTTGGCATCTTGTTCTTGGTGAAGCTCTCGGCATAAATCCAGCGCCGACCAGGCTGGGTGCAATTAGCCAAAAGCCATCAGAAACCCTGATAGCGTATGGAAATGCAAAGCTTGATTAGATACATCAACATGCAACAGCTCAATGCAAGATGGCGGTGTTTTGGACACCAAATTTGCTTTTTAATCACTTTTCATTTATTTCAGGAGCCGGAAAATTCAAATCCGAAACATCCCACCCCAGCTGCGATGGGAGGTAAGAGGAGCAAGTGGAGAAGTGTAGATCAGATTTAAGGACTAATCCCCCCCCCCCAGGTTTCTGTACTTGGGATTAAAATTGATTTATCCTTTTCTTTGTTATTAATTGGGTCTAATTATACTAGACTTTTGTGTCCACATAAGTTATTCCTCTTCTGTTACAGGAGTAAATTCAAGTGGTAGAAGCAACGTAAGCTACACCAACAAAAATCCTCATTAATAAAAGGGTTATATGATTTATCTATCGCATAAGGAACAAAATGGATCCTTTCTTCCTGCTGGCTGCTGGGACTTTTCCCTGACACTTTTCGCCCCTTCAGCTGGCTCTGAGGCCCCTTGGTCTAGCATCCTGGGGCAGGCAGGAGCTTCCTTCATCTAATTGCTTGTGAAATCTTAATGACTAGAAAGCTGCCTTTATTGATTGATTGTATTTCTCTAGTCTGTCCTGACAATCCCAGTGTAAAGTGGGTTTTTTTCCTCCCTTTTCCAGGTTCTGGATGGTTTGCTAGCCCAGTATGGCACCGTAGAAAACTGCGAGCAAGGTAGGACTGAAAAACTTGCTGTTATTTAAGATATTTTCTGCCCCAGCTATTTTTGGGGGGGAGGAGGGTGAGGACAGACGCGTGGTTTTGCTTTGTCAGCAGAAGCTGCAGCTAAAGATGTCAAGAGGTCTCAGCCTGGTCCCTGGGGCTTTTTTTATTGTTCCCTATTGCTAAAAGACAAATCCCATGTGGTGGCTTTGGGTAGCACACGTGGGTGTACCCGCATCGGGTGGCAGGTTGGCATCATTCCCACTGCACCTGTGGGTACCCGCTGGCAGCCGCTTTGGGGGAAGGTGCAGGATGCTCTCCCAGGGCTGGCCGGGACTATCTGTCTCCACTTGGCAGATTTTATCTCAGCCTCTAATAGTGATCGGTTGAGACGGGAGGTTTAATATTGCCCCGGGGATGTTTAATGACAGTAGAGTTACCATAACCCTCCTAGAAATGGAATGGTGGGCTCAGAGGAGCTCCTGGGACCATCCCCGGGCTCTGGTGAGGGATGGCAGGATGGAATTGGCTTTGGTGTAGAGCGTGATGGCATATCGGGATCCTTTAAATAAGGCAGGAGGGGCTGTGCTGCCCAGGATGAGTCCCAGCGTGGCCTGAGCCCTCCGATACTCTTCTCCCTTGCAGGAGAAGAATGCTTACAAATCCCTGGGAAGCCCCGGAGGGGACTCGACTGAGCGGGGACTTGTCTGAGGGGGTCTCTCAGCTTTTGCGGGGGGTGGGGGAGGACCCTTTGGTCTGAGGCGCTCTTGCTGCCTCTCTAATTTCTGGTTCATTTGCTCTCAGTGAACACGGACAGCGAGACAGCCGTTGTCAACGTCACCTATGCCAACCGGGAGCAGACCAGGCAGTAAGTGCCCCATGGTCCCCTGGGAGCTCGGGCTGCCCTCCCTGCTGTGTCTCTGGCCCCTTCCTCACTTGCAGAAAACAGGATTTGCGGTGCTGGGAGTCAGATGACCACAGAATTCCTGAATTTTGGATAAAAATGCAGCAAATCTTTGAGGACACCCTCCCTAAGCTCTGATTTCTTTTCCTTCACCTTCAGATGGACATTTAAGTGTTTAGGCTTTTCTCTGCAGTTCAGAGAGTAAAAACCTAACTTGCATGATTTTGGGAGTTAGATCTCCAGAAAAAGTAATGATGAGATCAAATACCATAGGAGGTGGTAGGCGTTAGGCAGCACGTGTCCTCTCTGGCTGATGGCCGTGTCATTGAGGGACTTGCAGCTCCCTTCTCCATCCTGCCTGGGGAAGATCAGAATTTGCACTAAATGCAAATGGAAAATTAATTGGGTTTTCACTGTTGTTCATTTCTCTTTCCTTTTGCCCCAACAAAGGGCTTTGGAAGTGGACAGGATCAGTGCTTTCCTTGGGGGGCAGCCTGGAGAAGCGTGGGGATTGATTTGTAGGTTTTTTTCCAGGAAGGTTTCTGTCACCAAGGTGGGCACGTGTCAAATGCGGCTACTGTGGCCAAGCCACCATCCCAGGGGGCATCCCCTGTGGTCACTCTGCCAAAGCACCAGGTTCCAAAGGGCCACCCGGCCGATAATACTTCAGCTGTCAAACCCAAATTTGCTGTGGTTGCATGCGCGACCGCAGCAAACCTTCATGGAGGAACTGCTGTCTTATTTAACTTTCTGTAATAACATGGGGCAGGGTCCGACCGTGGAGCCCAGCAAGGGGAATGCTCCATGTTTGTCCTCCTGTCCCTTGTCCATCCACATCAGCCCTGTGCTTTGCACCCTGTAAAGTGAAATGTTTTGAGTTTCTTTTTCCAGGAAGTATCGAGCAAAAGAGTTTTGTGCAAGTAGTTTTGCTCTCAGATCTGCAGCCCTTCTCCCCTGCTTTTTCCTCCTCCAGGAATACGTGTGCTCCATCGAGCATCTTTCTTTGGTCCCTTTGCATCCTGCAAGGACAAGACTGCTAGCAGGGAAAGTGTTCAGCCAGAGTTAGTTTTTCAGCCGGTTAGTTGTTCAGCCAGTGTTGGTTTTTTTGGTTTTGTTTTGTTTTGGGTTTTCTTCGCAAGAGTTGAGTCACTGACCACTTTCTGGAGAGCTGCAGTTTGGGTTGTATCCGTAGAAAGCTGGGGAGGTTTGAAGGAGCTGTGGAGAGCAGTGGACAAAGCTGTTGCTTTGCTCTTGCTGCCAGCCCCATCTATCGACAGCTTTCAGTTCTTGCAGTCCCTGAAGTCCTGCCAGGAGAGGGATTTGAGATACTGGACAAAAATCATAAGGTGGAGGAGATGGGGGAATTGCTCCCTGCACGATCCTGTCCTTGCCCTAGGTGCTCGGAGAGGTTCCCCTTAAAATACTTTGGCTCATCCAGACTGGGTGGAAAGTCCTGCCATGTCCCCACGGCATCGGTGATGTCTCATTTCCCTGCTCCCGGTGCTTCCTTGCTGGGCGTTACACCAGGGAGGGCTTAGCCTGTTTTGGGCCGAACTGATGTGCTGCCACTCGGCGTGGGAGTATGACAGGAGGCACCCCCACTCCCAACTCCTTCTCCCCTTCCAGAGCCATCATGAAGCTGAATGGGCACCAGCTGGAGAACCACGCGCTGAAGGTCTCCTACATCCCCGACGAGCAGTCCATGCAAGGGCCGGAGAATGGGCGGCGAGGCGGCTTTGGGGCACGTGGTGCTCCCAGGCAGGGCTCCCCTGTCACTGCGGGGGCACCGGTCAAGCAGCAGCCCGTGGATATCCCCCTCCGTCTCCTGGTGCCCACCCAGTACGTGGGTGCCATCATCGGCAAGGAAGGGGCCACCATCAGGAACATCACCAAGCAGACGCAGTCCAAGTGAGTCTGTTCTCCCATGAGCTGGTTTGCGCCTCGTAGTTTGCAGTGATTTATAAGGCTGGATTTTTGTTGGGTTTTTTTTTTTTTTTGAGAAGGGGCTATTTGAGGCCCCTCCGTCTCTCTCGCTGTGCAGGGCAGTGTGTCCAAGAGCCACCTTCCCATGCCCTGCCCCAGCCAGGTTCTCTGGCTGCACTTCCCTATGTGTCTCCCTTTGCCAGGGCTGCCCTGGCTGGGATGGGACCCGGGCAGGCGTGTGGGGAGGTTGCTGCTTCAGCTGATCTCATTTAGCACGAGCTTGTTGAGCTTCACCCGCCTGCTCTTGCATTTGGCCCCTGAGCTTATGTTGGCTACGGCTCTTGTCCCCCAAGGAAGGCTTTATCTAAGACATGAAGTGATGGACAGCCCATCCCGTCCCCCAGGCTTGTGCTTGTTCCACCACTTAATCACTCCTGTTGCTTAAAATAAATAGATGCTGATGCCTTATTTGGATTTCTGTGATTTGAGCTTCTAGCCGCTGCATCCATGTTGAGTATCGAGGCCAGAATTAACTCCTCTCGCCTTCCCTGGGTGCATATAATCTTACAGTCGAGTGTGAGCTCCAGGCGGTTCATGGGGAGCGGAGCAGCCGGCGCTCGTGCTGCCGGGAAGCTGCAGAGCTGCTCCCCTGCCCCAGCGCCCATCCCGTGCTTGCAGGATTGATGTGCACCGGAAAGAAAATGCAGGAGCTGCAGAAAAAGCCATCAGCATCCACTCCACCCCCGAGGGCTGCTCCGCTGCCTGCAAGATGATTTTGGAGATCATGCAGAAGGAGGCAAAGGACACCAAGACGTAAGGTTTCCCCCTGCCTTTCTGTGCACACGTATCCCATCTGTGGCTCTTCACTGGGCTGTGGTACCCTCCTAACGCCTGGATGATGCTCCCATGTGTGCAGGAGCTTTGGTTTGGGGGACCCAGGGACTCCAAGCAAGGGGGCTTGAGCCTCCCCCATCCCTCTGTACCAAATCCCTTCTCTTCTGGCTGCAGTTCATGTTGGTTTTTTTCCCTGTTCCTCTCTCAAGAGCTGATGAAGTGCCCCTGAAAATCTTGGCCCATAACAACTTTGTGGGGCGCCTGATTGGTAAAGAAGGGCGAAACTTGAAGAAAGTGGAGCAGGACACCGAGACAAAAATCACCATCTCGTCGTAAGGCTCCTCGCTGCCTTTGGGGAAACCAGGGCAGACCTTCCTCAGCCTGGGGCGGGTGGGGAGGATGAGGAGGAGACGGGTGATGTGATGGGAGTGGGCAGAGATGCCTGTCTGTCAGCTGGGAAGCCAGCCTGTGGTGTGGGTGCTTTACTCCCCAAAGCTCTCTTGAAGAATCTTGGCTTTATATTTTCTGTGTTCCCCTCCCCAGCCCTTCAGTGTCCCCTCCCCATCCCTTCAGGGCTGCAGAGCTCAGGACCAGCTGGTTTGATGGCCAGGACTGGGGTTTTACTCTTAAGCCATGTTTTTGGGGAGGGCAGAGTGGACTTCCCTGTGGAAACTATGGCGCTGGTCCCTGCTCTGACTGGGACCAGTCAGTCCCAGTGGATGGTGGCAGTGGCACCCTGTGTCCCCAGCACCGCAGTGGCACCCATCAGAAGGACTGGAGGACCCGGTGTAGCCCTGGTCCGGTGGGGTCATGGTGCTGATGCTGGCTTTCCCATCAGCTTGCAGGACCTGACTCTGTACAACCCCGAAAGAACCATCACGGTGAAGGGCTCCATCGAGAACTGCTGCAAAGCGGAGCAGGAGATCATGAAGAAAGTGAGGGAAGCCTACGAGAACGACGTGGCCGCCATGAGCGTGAGTGGGCTTTGGTCCTGCACTGTGTCTCGGCTGATGGGAGCTCTCTAGGGTGTTGCCCTGATAAAAGCAATGAGCATTTCTCTCCTCTCACCCTCAGTTGCAATCTCACCTCATCCCTGGCCTTAACCTGGCTGCGGTCGGCCTCTTCCCTGCCTCCTCCAATGCAGTACCTCCTCCACCGAGCAGCGTCTCCGGGGCTGCGCCGTACAGCTCCTTCATGGTAGGTGAACACCAGGCAGCTCAAACTGCTCCTGCTTCCAGCTCGGGGCTGTCCCCTGCATGGCGAAGACCCTTGCGATGGTCCGGGTTATGCCTTCAGCATCCCCTGCTGTCAGCAGGCAGGTCAGGTCCAGCGTGGGTGCAGGATCTGGTCTCGTAAACTATTGCAAACGGGGTGGAGAAGGTGCTCGGACCCTGCATGGGGTCTGGTGGTGGCTCAGCCCTGCACCCTTGGGAAAGTTGTGGGCATCACTTGGGAGGGGACTTAGAGCCTTGATCCCTGTGGTGACACTGAGCCCTGAATGGTGACGCTGTACCCGCAGCCTCCGGAGCAGGAGACGGTGCACGTCTTCATCCCTGCGCAGGCGGTCGGTGCCATCATCGGCAAGAAGGGCCAGCACATCAAGCAGCTCTCCCGGTTCGCAAGTGCCTCTATCAAGGTAGTGTTGCCCCAGTGAGGACCCCCCCCCTCCCCCACCGCGCCGCTCTGCCAGCACCTCCCCGAGTGGGGGCCTTTCTGGCTGGGAAAACCACCCGAAAAGCCCAGGCAGTCAGGCTGGGGGCCCAATCCTGCGGTGCAGGGGAGGGAGGGCACGGCTGCTGCCCTGCCCGTGCCGCTCCCCGCTGCAGCCACCATCTCTCTCCCCCCTCCAGATTGCCCCTCCAGAGACGCCGGACTCCAAAGTGCGCATGGTTGTCATCACAGGCCCTCCGGAAGCTCAGTTTAAGGTTCCCCCTGTGCTGCCGTCACCGCGTGGGATTTGGGGTGTCCCTCTCTGCCGCCCCATGGAGCCGGGAAGGGAGGAGCCAGGCAGTGACCCCAGTTTTGAGCCCAGTCTGTGGCTGGATTAACCCAACATTGGCTCTCCCAGGGGCTGAGCTGGTTTAAAACCCTGAGGAATTGGGATTTCATGGGATGCTGGTCCATCCTGGGTCCCAGGGATGGAGACCCCCCAAACCGGCTGCATGCCCGTGCCATGGTGGTGACATGCCGGGGTAGGACATCCTGCGTGAGGCCTGACTCTGTGCTCCCTCCCCTCCGCAGGCGCAAGGCAGGATTTACGGGAAGCTGAAGGAGGAGAACTTCTTTGGACCGAAGGAAGAAGTGAAGCTGGAGACGCACATCCGGGTCCCCGCCTCGGCCGCGGGCAGGGTCATCGGCAAAGGGGGCAAAACCGTAAGCAGAAGTGATGCTTGGATGGGAATGGGAGCAACCTGGGGTGGGGGGGACATGCCTGGGAGGGTGGCTGCTTCATACCAGTGCCTGGGGACGTCCCAGGGACAGATTTCCCAGGGGACTGGCTAGGATTTCCCAGAGGGGCTTGTCCTTCCCGCACGGTGTGATGGGGTGGTCTCTGCCCCGTCCCCGCAGGTCAATGAGCTGCAGAACCTGACGGCAGCAGAGGTGGTGGTGCCACGGGACCAGACCCCCGACGAGAACGAACAGGTCATTGTGAAGATCATCGGGCACTTCTATGCCAGCCAGGTACGGCCCCAGCAGCTCCTGCGCTAGCACTAGTGGATTCTCTGATGGCTCGTAGGGGCTTGTGTCCATGTGTGTAGTCTCCTGTGGAAGTTTTTTCCATGCCTGGCTGGTCTGCAGAAGTGGGTGACGGTGAGCTGTGCCTTTTGCTGTGGGTGATGGTGGGAGAAGCAGAGAGCTGTGGGAGTGTGTGCACACACAGAGTGTGACCTCCCAAACCCCACTTCTGGAGGAAACCAGGCTAAAAATAGGGCAGGAACAGATTTCCAGGAGCCACTTCACCCAGCCCTGCTGAACACCGTAGCACCTTTCACGCCACGCAAAGCTGTTTCGCTGGCCCTGGGGTTCCCTCCCAGCTCATCCCTTTGCTCTTCTCATCCACAGATGGCTCAGCGCAAGATCCGAGACATCCTGGCCCAGGTGAAGCAGCAGCACCAGAAGGGACAGAGCGGCCAGACACAAGCGCGGAGGAAATAAGAGCAGCACCGACACCAACGTGAAAAGCGGAACAAGCCAATGCCGGGCTTAAGAGTGGCTGGGAATCAGTTACCGTAGACAGATGCTAATTTTTTCATTAACCGATCAAGATTAAAAGGCAGTTTGATTGGCTTCCAAGGTAGATGGCTAGGGTAAAAAAATTGGATCCGTTTTTAGCTCCACGTGCCAGGACAGCTACTTAAATGAAGCGAGAGGTGCTGCAACACGCCGGGCCAGCCAGCTGCTCTGCCGAGGCCAGCGCGGCGCTGGGTGCCGGGGGACGATGGTGTGCCGAAGCCATGGCCACCGCGGTGCTGGGTCCCCCTCTCGCGGGTGCAGCATTTGCCCTCTCATTTAAGTAGCCTCTGGAGGTCCCGTCCCAGCCGGGGCACCCAGTGGCTGCGTCTCCCCAACCCCTCGCTCCCTCTCTCCCTGCGGTTGGTGGATATTCCCAGAGCGACGTTAAGCCTTTTGGAGCATTTAATTTTGATTTTCTTTTTTCCCTATTTTAATTTTTTTTTTTTTTTTATTAAGAGAAATTCCAGTGGATTCTTACCAACCCCTGTTGGTAATGAGATCCACTGTG
>VYZV01045393.1:7320-19307 GCA_013401275.1 Pandion haliaetus
GAGGGGGGAGGGAGGGGGAGAGGGAGGAAAGAGCTGAGGAGCTGAGAAGTAAACCCCAGGTTTTTGTTTAGGGTTTTTTTAAAAAAATGACCACTTCTTTTTGTGTTAGCAAAGTCAAATCAACAGGAGGCATGGCAGGAGAACTCCAAATGAATTTTAATGGCTTAGTGAAGCCTATGCTAAAACTCTTTAAATTTGAAGTTGAGCTGTACACTTATCTTACTTAGATGCTTGTTTCTTGCATTTTCTAATGATCCCTCATACTATTACAGCATACATGGCCATTAGAACTGCCACTCACAATAGACAGAATGCAGTAATCACTTGGAAGTTCAACAGAAAACAAAGCACTTCACATTTACTTTGTGCCCCTAAATAGCCTACCACTAGATCAAAACATTACAATAGTGCATAGAATATTAGAAACAGTCCTTTTTTTTAAAAAAAAGAAAGTAGTACACCATGTACCAATCTGATCATTAAAAAACGGGTCTCTTAAAAGCCTGTACTTCTTTTCATCATCAACAATTGGAAATAAGCTTGTGATTTAGAGAATCAAATGCTGTTCATTATTTTATGCAAAGACTATTTTTGAAATGAGAAAATTCAATAATTCAGCTTTGGCACAGTACAAATTTTCAGGGAATAAATAAAAGGGTTATTTAACTGCCATATTTTTTGCTGATTTTAATATTAGTGAAAAAGTACATCTCTACTTCTGGATCACCTCTGCCTTTTTTAAAAGGCAATAAATAAAATTCAATTTTTAAATGAAATACTACTGTAGTATGTACACTTTGTTACATGAAATAGTGTTGATGACAAGTATGCTAGTATTGATTTGGGCCAAAAATCAAAGTATATTTGGACAGTCTGTTTGGTGTAATAACATAACCTCATTTTCCATTGATAAGTCTTTCTTCTGATTTTTTTTTTTTCTCCCCTCTCCAAATACTGAAATGTGGAGTTTCTTTCTTAAAGGTACTTTATGTCAGTTGAAAAAGCAGCTAGACAAACTCAGATACAAATTCCTAAATGTTATTAAATGTGGCTTCTGGTGTATGAACCTCACGAGCTGGGGATCACCATAGATTCGGAAACTGTACCAGTAAAATTTCACTATTAGCTAAGCGTCTGCCAATGTTCAAGGTCTGAGGCAGCATGTGGCACATATGAACCAATCAATTCTTCATTTCCATTTCATCTGCTATGAGCTGTGTTCTTTTCCCCCTCTGAGAACAACATGAGAAATAGCAAGCTTCACAAGTACTTGTGATAGGTTCCAGAGCAGGAAGAAAAGTAGAGGCCTTTAAGACTCCATCACACAAAACTTATTTAGTGCCTCAGTTAGCCCACACAGTATATTTCTGTGATTTTTCTTGAAAAGTTATTTTAAACTTACTAAAATATTGCATCCTATATCTTTCAGTAGCTGGTCATCAAAAGAGTATGTCAACTGCCATGTTGGTTCCCATCCTAGATGTTACACCAGCCATTAGAAGTAGATTGTGTCACAATGACTCAGAAAGATGGTCATGTTTTTATAAAACACGTGACATAAGCAATGAAGAAAGTACAGACATTTATAAACAGCAAAAAGTTTAACTCATTTTTCAGAGAAGGGCTTATAAATCCACCCAAATTAGTACTAAGCAGAACATTACTAGTTATATAAATGAGGCTGAAATGACATCTACATTTCTTCCCAGATACACAGAGGTAGAACAGTAGAAACTCTGAAGAAGCAGTAAAGAAAAGAAAGTGACAGAATAAAAATTTTTGTGTGTCCTGGAGTTTCTCAGCTGTGTGAAGTTTTCAAGTTTTTCCTCTTGGAGAGTGTTTTTCCTTCTTTTCTAAATGAAGCATCAACATTCACCCCATTCCAAGCACTGCCCAAACAAAAAAAAATTGAGGTTTTACCCAGGGTTAACATATTTCCACACCTAACAAAGTTATTTACAAACATCCATTAGGCGTTAGGACAGACATGAGAGCTAAATCTGCATCATCCTTATTCTACAGAAGTTGTTAAACACTGAAAGGGCAAGTGTCCCACCTGAGGTCATACAACAAGTTTGCTGCAGACTGGGAACCCCAAGTTCCAGTTCTTGGTTTCCTGCTCACAGTATAATTGTTATCTACATACTTCCATCATTCTATGCAGTCAGATAAAAAAAAAAATCAAGTCACCATAGACCAATACAACAAGCCAACTTCTCAATTAATATAATTACTTAAAATTAGTATAGCTGAAGAAGTTCACAAAGTAGATTTAAAGATCAAATACGAACTGGCCACTTCAAAAGACTAAGTTTGCTAAAAATAATTGCCTAAATAACATTATTACTCTTCTACTGCCTAGAAAGAACAAACAATACTATTATCTACTGCTAAAACGTTGTTAATGAAGAAAAGTAGAATAATTTATCATTGCATAATTAACACAATGCAGTTAAGCATGCTTTAACGATTCTGTATAATAGTTTCCTATCACTAGAGAATACTTTTGAATCAGGAAATAATTGTCTAAATAATTTTTGATTAAGTCTTTGATCAAACTGATCAACATTTATAGAAGTGAGATAGATCTAAATGCCCATGCAATGAATGACAGCTTGCTTTATTTAATTGTCCATTGGTGATGTTCTGTTTTCCTTCCAATCCTAGGGTAGAATGCTGTCTTTAATTAAGTTAATGGGATTTTTAACCTTACTAGCAATGGAGCCAAGACATCAAGCTGGTTGGAGCACAAGTTGTGCTCCAGCCATTTCCCCTCTTGTTTGCTTTCACCAGAACTTAGTCATTAGTTCATTTAATTTTTCACCAGCATTTTCCAGTGTTCTGTCCTCGTCAGGCTCCTCTGCCCTTCCGTTTTCTCAAAAACCTTATTTATCGCCATAGTTTCAGTTATGGATTTGAATGCTGTTCATTTCCACAAGCCTTTTCCTTCACACCCAGGCTAATCCATTAGCTGTCTCTGAGAACTCCTGGGCACTGTGCCTCCATATTAGACTCAAGGGGCTTGATTTTAAACATACGACTGTGCTATGAAGTTGGAGAAATGTAACTGACGTGAAAGGACTTGTACTTTTCTTGCACCCAAGCAGGTCCAATGCCAAGGATTTTAAGACAGTTCCTTCCTAATTCTTCTCCACTTCCTTATGTAAAACATTCTGTAATTTTACACCTGTTGGGCACCTTCGTTCCGGCTGGCAATAGCAGAAGCTGTACCACTGGGTAAAATATCAAGCCAAAAGAAAACCATTAGGAACGCACCTTTCATTTCTTGTTTACTCTTAATAGATGAATACACTGTTAAGGGGGAACTTTTCCAGAATCTGAGATCAAGCAAAGCTCCTGCGTACATCTCATCAGAGGATGCTACTATAAGAAGGTCAAATTGCTGATGAGGTTTCTCAGCCATTTTCAATCCCCTACAATAGTCTTATTGTCAGAACTCATCAAATGTAGTAATCGTGCAAACAGTTATGAGTTTAGGAACTTCACTTATCATTTCAGTTGAGAACACCACCTGCTTTTGACTCTAAATTTACATCATTCTCTCTCATTCTGTCCAAGAAACACTCGCCTTCTTTCTTTAAAGCTTCCGTAGAACCTCTCCTACCTCGATTTGATACTAACAGTTTTCATATGCTCATTAACAAGATGCTTTAATATGACACTGCTAGCAGTGTCAACCTACAAAAATCTTCCTTCAAGAAGGCTTTACTAGAGACCATTTTTAAGGCTGTATACATTTATGATAAAAAAATGTAACAATATTTTAAAATGCCTAATAGTATTTAGTAGAATTTCAATAAAGACAGCTATTCCCAATTAAACAAGTAAATAACCCACTCAGCTAAGCCCTGATACTCCCCCTCGGGGGGCAGAGGAGGGGAAGAAAAAAGGAAAAGGAAAAAAAAAAAAAAAAAGTAATTTTGTTTGTGTAAACTATTAGCCTTACTCCTTGGGAGTTCTCTGCTTTTGTAAACACACAAATTTTATCAGAAATAACAACTTTCTAAAGCGATCCTTTGTTTTAAAGGTTCAAGGTAAGCTAAGAAAAAGTCAAAGTGAAAAGAGAAACATGAATGGAAAACAACAGATGACATTATATCTCAACAGCTTCCATAAAAGTATTTTCTGAAACATTTTAAATTCTAGATCGCCTCAGACACCAATGAAACTTTGCAAAATGAAGTAAGAAGGCTGCTCTAGAAGTTTCTCAGCTAACAACTACATCTCCAGTGTTGTTCTATTTTTCAATAAAGGAAAATGAATTGTTTTCTAAAAATTAATTAAACCTCGCAGCAACAGATAAAATTAATACAACTATTATATAAAATGACCAACTGTAACTCAAAATCTCTGAAGCGAATTTCGGTGTCCACACAGCAAGGGGTTGGCAGGGACAGAAGTGAGGTCCTGTCACCCTTAAATCTGGTCCACTCAAACCTGCAGTGCAAGGTTTGCTTGCATATTATCACAGCAGAAGAGGATAGAAAGGGTTATCTGGATAAATGGAAATATTTTTAATAACTTAAGTCAAGAAAAATGCAGTTCTGGGAAATCAACTGGTCCAAGACCACAAGAAGAAGCAAATACCTCATAATATTGTACAGTCACTGTGCAGACATTACTATGCCCTCTGTTCCATCTCCAAATCATGAAGAAAAAGGCCACATCACTCTTGAGGAAAACCACTCTACAGAAAAGGCCACGTGCTTCATTCAACTCATTTAGGACAGTACATGTAATCCAATGTATACTGTCACACTGCAACTTCCTTCTGCAGTCTTCTTGGATAGGACCATCATTTTGCTTACTATTTATTCTCTATCTGTGGGTGTCACCAAACAAAGTCTGGCATTTTCTGGTGGATAAGAGGTTTCATCTGTGTCACTTCTTCAGCAGTCACTGCTCACGTGGCTGAGTTGTCAGAAGCAAGCCCATCCTGGCTCCTCAGTTGCCACAGTTCTCAGCCCTGTACGTGATCTTCATCCAACACCTAGCAGGAGGTGCCTGAAGGCACCTGGAGACAGCAAGGTCTTAAGCTGTACCAGCACAGAACATGGGAGCTCAGATGGGGATATTCTCAGATAAGCTACTGCATGAGAAATGCAAACAGCCATCTCCTATTCACCATGAGTGCCTGAGTTTTAGAAAGCAAGAACAGTCACAAGGAAGCAACCAGTTAAAAAACACTCTCAAAACTGCAAGGACTCTTTACAAAATTCATTTTGTCCTTTCTTTCTATTGCCATTTCACAGAAAGAACAATAACAAAGCTGCAATGTCTAATTTCTTCTCGAGACTAAGCTCACTGCATTAAAGCCAGCCCCCACAATTTTGCCATCTGGTGCCTAGATTGCTGTGCATCCAGAACAGAGATGCCTACATTCTTCAACTGCCATGGTCAAACTTCCCAGGCAAAAGCATCAGCATTTTATGACAAGGAGAGAGATCAAACCTAAGGGAACCTGGCAAGAAAAATTTAAAACAAATTTAAAATAAATGTTGTTTCACCTACCACATTCAGCTGTACCACTGACTTTTGCAAAATAAAATTTATAACTTCAATGAAGACACTAGGTTTAAACTAAGTATCTATTTTATCTGTACAGCTATGCGTACATCCTGTTCTACATCCACAGTACATGGAATTAAAAATATTTTAAAATTTCTATTAAAATTACTCATTCTCTAAAGGTATTAGAATTGATAAAATTTATAGCTTTACATTTCAAAACAGAAACGTAACTAGAGGTCCAAAACTTATTTGACTCTTCTACTAAGGATTAGATGTTATATGCAGAAAACAAAAATAAATAGTGCAGTTTAACAAAAATGACATTGTGAAACCAGAATTCTCTACAGTCATAACCAACTTCTTCAACACAAGCCTTAAAATGCTCTCTTTGTTCCAGTGCTGTATTATCTACCTAGGTAAAGGATTTCTTAGTATTATTATTTTTAGCAGTACTTTACAGATGGCAACAATATTGGATCGATTTCCGCTCCCTCCAGAAAACAAGAAAGATGTTCATGAACTGGAGCAAGTCCAGGGAAGGACGCCGGTGTCTCAAGGGACTGGAGCATGTGATCTGCTTGGAGAGATGAAGGAACTGGGCTTGTTTAACCTGCTGAAGAGATGGCTAAGCAGGACCTAGCAGTGGCCTTCCTGTACCTAAGAGGCTATGGAGAAGAGGGAGCCAGGGTCTTTAGTGAGAGGAACCAAAGACGAGTGAAAAACCATAGGCGCAACTGAAGTACAGGAAGCTCTGATCAGAAATAAGGTGAGTAAAAAACACTATGGGGACCAATATGTACTGGAAGAGGTTGCTGCAGAGGCTGGGGAATTTTGCGTGTTTTTGAGACTCAACTGCACAAAGCCCTTAGCAATCTGGTCTCAGTTCAGCACTGAAGCTTGGATTAGGTGAGCTCCAGAGGCCCTTTCCAGCCTCGATGGTCTGTGACTGTGTTATTCTTAATTTAGGAAAAGTTCCGTAGTCATTAAAAAAACCCCACAACAAACAAACCAAAACAGTATTTCTTTAGGAAACAAGACTGCAAGGTGAACACATTTTGAAAGCTTTCTAAGCTGAGCACACAGGCTTAAAAAGGCAGAGGCTACATTATGCCTGCACATGTGGGAAGACTGCAGAGGACCAGCAAACACCACTGCAGTGGGGTCCTTGCTACACAGTCGTGCTGGTGACAGAACAAAAGGAAGTCACACACAAACGGCATCCCCGTGAAAGCAGAATGGGCTTTGTTGCTTCTTCGGTTTCACAATACAGACCCACCTGAGGGAACAGAGAATGACCAAAATGCAGTTCTAGAGTGAAGAAAATCTACAGGAACTAAAAGCACAGTTTTGTACAAAAGTAACAAGCACAAGCTCTATCATAATTCCTAAGACACTACTGCAAGCTCATATGTTTCCAAACTTGTCATTTGACAGTGCTGACTTTGAAACGGTCCCTTAAAAATTAAAAAAAACCCAACTCTGCCATGTGTTATAATGACACTACCATAAATCTAACAGAAAACAATGCATGAGAAGGAGTTGTAACCTCTAACACCCAAGCCACAGCCATCTCTCCACCAGCCACAGCCACATTCCCATGTTATGTAAATCAATACAGACATACTCTTTTTCCACTGAGGATTTTGCCTTTTGTTTGGCAGCCGAGCAAGCATGGTATTCATCTGAGCCTGTCCTATAGATATGTGGCCAATGACCAACTTTAGCTCTGTGTGTGTGATACTCAGATATATGGTACATTGTTCTGTCTGAAAAATCTATAGATTGTCATAAAACAGAAGAAAATATCCAAAGCTGAAGTTGTTATAGCGATTGACCTACCAAATCCTTCCATTTCTATTTCCACTGCAGATTATCGCACAGATAGTAGGTATGAACCCATGACTCCACAGAAGTCAATGGTGGTTTCTCTTCCTCTATAATCCCATCCGCCAAACTGCAAAAGGCTTGTTAATTTTACCCAACATACTGGGGTGCTGGTGGGCTAACGTTTCCTCTCTGTTGTATTTAATTCAAAGCAGGGGTCATTCTCTGTGGATGGAGAACACAAGCTACTGGGCCAGGGTATACAGACAGAACAGTCATGTAACTGCATTCCTGGGATTAGTATAGGAAAGCTTTGGTCTCCCTGGACCACCCAGGTGTCCTGGTGAACCAGGAAGGACTTTGTCCATTGCTACCAGAGGTAGTTTTTAGTTATTGTTAGAGGGAGAACTGTTGTCCTCTGAGTAGGTCAGAAAACCGACTGAAATTTTCTGGGTCTTTTTGTTTGTTTTATTTTCCGGGTACCACGCAGTCTTATTCTTGAGGAAGTCAAACAGAATTGGAACTGACCTCTGGAGAGAGCGTCAATTATGGTAACTGCATCAAAGAGTTGTGACTGCTTAGTGTAAAAAGCAAACAAAGTAACTACTCAACCTTTTCCCCAGCATCTTCACTTTCCTACAAGTTCTTCAAATAGCTGCAGACCATCTGCGGAGGATTAGGAACTATTTCTGCCAGCAGAAATGGTGAAGGGAGGAATACTTAGATACATTACATGAACTAGTGTTGGTAGTTCTTGAGATGTGCAGAGTCAATAAAGTGTCCTAATTAACCATGTCCTTTGTAACTTGCCTTTTTTGCAGTTATGTCTGAGATGAGTTGCCGTCAAAGGTGACAGGTCCAGAATTTCAAGCTATGTATTTCTATGTTCATAAACTTTGATCACCCAGGCACATGCCTCTGGCTTAGTGGTAGTCACACATGCACCTCAATCCCCTGGACAAAGATTACTTTAAGTAACATACTACTACATCTTTCACAAACAATTTTACTAATGCTCTACCCTTTAAAGCATTTCTCCTCTTCACAAAGAAAAGCACTGCAATCCCGTATTTTCATACTTAAAGTTACTGAGGCAGAGAAGAGCAAAGTCGCAGAGCAACCCTGCTACTTAGAGCCTCCCTTAGCTTCAGTAGGTTGTTCTGCCTTACAGGCAGTGGGAAAAAGAGTCTCCTATCTCTGTACCTCTCAGAGCAGGAAGGAAACTGGAAACAAACACTATAAATGCTTTATTATCCTGAACTGAAATCAATAAACAATGAACAGTTTTACCTAATTTACTAGGAAGCAGAATTGGAAAGGTATCTGACGAAGCTTTTCATATACATTAAGAGCCATCAGATTGTAAATGTAGGTCAATACTGAGACACACAATGACCTAAAGGTAAAATAATCCATATACCATTACCAATTTACTCAGCTGTCTAAATTATCTCAGTAATTTCTAACTTGCATGAATTTTTTTATGAATTATTAAATTAAAAAATAAAAAGCAAAAAGTAAAGGGGAGAAAAGAAATCTCTTTCTTGATGCCATTTTCAGCGGTACGCCTATGTTACTCTTCGAAAGCAAATTCTGCACAGTGGTTGAGACTATGACTACCAGCTCCCAGAGGTGCCTGATCTGCGAGCTCAGAACGTGGCCAGGTAGGGCAGTGGTCCTCAGGTACTGACAAGAGAACTTCAAGTACCTCAGAATTAAAGAGCTTCTTACAAATCTTAGACCTCTCATACTTCCCCAAAACAGAGCCTCCTACCCAAAAAAGAGCAGGATTAGAGTGTATGTTTGAGTATTTTGTAAGTGGCATAGCCAAAGCCACTTAAAGTGACATGTCCTATAGCACTACATAAAGATTTCATGCAAGACAGAAATTATTGAAGGACTCTGGACAACTCTAGTTCTGTCTCTCCAGTAACACAGAACAACTGGTGACACAGAAGACTGTATCTGAACATAGTGCATTAGGCAGTATGACTACAACATTTATTAGCAATTCATACTGACTTCATTCTAGAAAAAGCTGCTCCCTGAACCATACAGCCAACTTTCTACGGACAACTGTTTCGTGCTTATACAAGCAGCTAGAATTCAAAGCAGAAAAAGAAAACAAGTATTTGTTCAATCATATACAATTAAGACTAAAAAAAACCCCAAACCCCAAACCGAGAATCTGTGAATAAACTACTAAACTGGTTTCAATGCTAACACCATTAAAGATACAATGATCAATTTTTTTTTATTTCAGCTACCATAAGAACAAAGGCTTTCCATTTAGATCACTCAGCTATCCCCTGTTTCATTCCCATTTCCCGAGAGGCAAGCTAAAAGAACGACAATCACCAGACTGAGCAAGCACACTAAAAGTTAACAACTGAGAACAGAAGCAACAGAAATCAAGCTTCGGCAATTTAACAAGACTGTCCAACTTGACAATTTTGATTGAAAAGTAAGTTTTTAGTCAAGATCTGAGATACATACACAACCTAAAAATTTCTTTGCTTGAATTTTTGCATCGGGTATTTTTACAAATAAATAAACAAGCTATTTATTTAATTTGGCTGTAAGTCCCATTCCTCAATCTCATAAAAATATTGTCAAGGACAAAGCAGTTTGCATGAATCCTTTAATTTTATTTTTTTTTTAATTACTTAATTTTATTTTTGAGCTTCAGCTCAACTTTCGACTCCAATTTTTACTGCTTTTTTCAAAGCAGTGGAATAGCATGGTCACACACTAAAATAATAAAATGCAAAAAGGGCACAAGAAAAAGAAATACAATTCCTTAAGAGTAGCTTGCAGATCATGTTTATCTCTTTGCAATTTAGAATTTGTGATTACATTCATATATTACAAGATCTGCAGAGGAGACATTCTACAACACACAAATCTCAATGTCTAAGACTTAAGGCAAGTCCCCAAAAGAAAGATCTGTAATAACCTAAATTGCAACTGAATTTATGTCGCTAGAATAACCTTTATTTGAAAATAGTGATTCTCAGCATAAAATAAAACTACTTATCTCATTTCCTATAAATACCCTCAAGGAAATCTATGTATTCACAGAATATCTTGATGGAATACCCATTTTTCCAGTTGGATTGGCTTAAATTTTCAGAACTAATATTAGTTCTCAGAAATTCTAGCCTGAACAAGCAAACCTTCCCCTCTGTTTTGCAGAGGTGAAAAAAAGTTAGATAGCTGCCTTTCTTTAAGTCATTTAGTAATCGGAAATGTTTTTATATTCACTATAAAAAACTTACATGAGGCTACTGGAACGCTTTCCAATAATCAAGACTACAGAATTAGGAAATGTCCCATTTAGAAATTGAGTTTTGAGTGATAAGAATGAAATACAAGTTGGTCCGTAGTTCCATGACTCCATTTAGACTGCACTAATATTAGTTCTGATACAGTGCAAGTCCATCATCAGACAGATGGTCAGATCAGTGCTTCAAATGGGTATGATTTAAAAATTGTAATTCAACGTGAAATTGTGACATATCAGTTAATTAGATTTTTTTAAATGAAGAATAAAAATGGTTTTAAAAGTTATTTCTTTATATAGAGAGACTCATCCGTACTTCCTAAGAATTCCGGAAATCAGATAAGTCTAAGGGTAAGTCTACTTTATCTATGTAGAACCAGGCTAATCCTTGCTTTGCTAAGTAACATAATTTATCAGAAGGACCAAAAGCATGTTTCCTTATCATTCCCAATAAGAACTTAACTATGGAAAAGCAAGGTGTCATATCATGAAACTACCCGTAATTTCTACTAATACATACACACATCAGATTACAAATGTTGTGTTCAAGCTCCACAGTCAAACCAAACCTCTCTGACTCACATTAGAGCCCTGTAAAGTAATAAAAGAGAGAGTAACAACAATGGAAAAGTATTTGAGGCAGCAGAGAATTTTGCTCTAGATCAGTGTGTGACAAAAAGCAAAACAAGTAACACTGAAAGTGCCCAAAACAGATTTAAGGGACAACTAGGTATAAAATTTGTTGTGCAGCAGGTAAAACTAAAAGATTAAAAAAAAAAAAAGGAAATAAAAGGAAACCAATAAAGTATGGTGCACACATTTCACACTGACAATACTCTAAGATTTCCTTTTTTCCATTTATAATCAGAGCTTCATTAACATTCTTTAGGTTTCAGCTACTTGATTTTGACCCATTTTTGTCTCTCAGCTTTTATAAGCTTCTTAATTTTGACTGTTCCCCAAACCCATCTGCATTTCTGGAAATCCTACTCCTTCATTTCTCTTGGTTTCACAAATTCTAGGTGGAGTTGCATTTGAAACAATCTACCACTCTCTTTATAAATGAATCCAGCATGGGGCAACAGCACAGATTTGCGAATTCAGCCATTCCTCATGTGCATTTCCAAAATTACTGAAAATTTATGAGTTTCTACTGTGTATATTTATATGCAAGTCTTTGAAGTAATCATTACTAGCCAGTAAAAGCCACTTGGAGAAATGGGTTGATAAAAGAAAAACAACTAATACACTAGCCCCGTATCTGCAGTACCATTCAGTAATACTTGTAACTGTTGTCCTGGATCCAAAATGCACTAATAGCCCAAACTCTGTATCTGACAAGTAACGC
>VYZV01045394.1:5428-19016 GCA_013401275.1 Pandion haliaetus
GAGGAATCTTCCCCCTGAGGAAAGGAGCGGCAGAGACGATGTGTGGCAAGCTGACTCAACCCCCATCCCCTGTTCCCCTGCGCCGCCGGGGGGAGGAGGTAGAAATCATCGGTAGTGGAACTGAGCTGGGAAGGTGGGAGGGGTGGGGGGAGGTTGTTCTGATGTTTAGTTTCCCTTCCTAATACCCTTGTGTTTTGTTTTTGTTTTGATTTGTAGTAAATTAAATTGATTGTGTTTCTTCCCCAAGTTGAGCCTGTCTTTTGCCTGTGACCATGAGTGGGGAGTGATCCCTCCCAGTCCTTGTCTCGACCCACAAGCCTGCCTTTGTATTTTCTCCTCATGCCAACGTGGCCAGGCGAGGGGGCGGGGGGGTGAGTGAGCGGCTTCGTGGTGCTTTGTTACCGGCTGAGCTGACCTGAAACCACGACATTCACTTAAGCAGAAAAATATAAGACTTGTTCTTAAATTCTTCCTTTGTTACTCCAAATACAGGGTAATACAGAAAAATTATTGCGCTCCTATTTTGGCTGAGGTTGTAACATGCACATTAAATGTAGGAAAAATGCCTCTGGAGATGATGGCATCTGCAAGTACGCGTTGAACAAAGATCTTGTGCACTCTTAACACAGGCCTAAATGGGAGGGTGTGGGATTGTAAGAATGGCTTAAAGTTCATCAGATTTCCTGTGCAGGAACAGGAGTCCGGTTGCCTTTAATGTCCGTCTAGGGAGAAGTGGATGTAAAAGCTGAGATAGTCTGCAGACAATCTTGTGAGGGTGAGACTTCCTTCTCAAAGTTTCAAACATAAAAAAAAAAAAAAAAANAGAGCTTAAGTAAATAGTGGATCCTAAAAAGATCATTCAGGCTGTTTAAGCTCTTAGCTTAAACTGTTTACACATCAGGTAGAGAAGGTTAGCTACTGCAAACATGGCTAAACTGGAAGTAATGCCTGCCTCTGTGGACTAGGTAACAAGCTGTTTATATCCAGCTGATTTGGAAACAAAAAAAAAATTTTATGTTGACCCACTAGCCAGATCCAAGGCTGCATAGCATCTCTCCTTCCCCCACCTCCCTTTCAGAGATTTTAAATGGCAGAGTCTTTTGCATAATAAGCTACTGATGGTAGCATAAGAGGAACCTAACTCTAATCTCTATTTGACTAATCTTGAATTCAGCATCTACTTGTGAGTCAGGCTGGTGCCTTGCTCAGCTGAAGCTGGGACACTTTGAGAATAGGGGCTTAAGGGGTGAATCCAGGGAAGACTAAGCATAACAGAAGCTCGTGAGAAGGAGTTTTTGTGGGATGGACAAGTCCTTGGGTTTAGTCTTTGCTTTTGGTAGATCT
Organism: Pandion haliaetus; assembly: GCA_013401275.1. Classification (NCBI taxonomy): domain Eukaryota; kingdom Metazoa; phylum Chordata; class Aves; order Accipitriformes; family Pandionidae; genus Pandion; species Pandion haliaetus. The sequence goes on from VYZV01045394.1 coordinate 6,773, forward strand.
TTGTTCAATGGAAACCTTAAACTGTTCTTGGAGTTGGGGAATATGCAACTTCTATCCTCTCATTACAGGCCTTAACTTATTGAAGAGTTCATATAGATTGCTTGCACCTTTAACCGTTACAGTAGGCTCGTTGATAGCAGTCCTACTGGTCTGCTGGTTCTGGTCACACACAGACCTTCTTCTATTGTGCTGCTGTAGAGAATAGAAAAATTAGGACTGGTCTGATGTTCATTCCATGAGTTAATTCCTGCTTTCTACAGTGTAGTTCAGTTCCTTGGTCAGGTGTTCTGTATCCAAGGAGCAAACGTATATTAACTGAGATCTAGGGTCAAAAGATATGTGGCATCTGTACTTCAGAATGAAGAAATCTTCCAAGTTGTGTCTGTTTCTCTATATGGCTAAAAGTTTGCAAGTCAAAGCATACCTAACTTGCTTCTGCCATCTGATTGCCAGAACGATCAGAGCTTTTGCAAGGTTTGCGCATTTCTGACCAACTATTTATAAGTTATGTGATATAAACATAATTGTCATCTGCTTTTGTGCTGTATCAAGAACATTGCCACACCAGTAATAGGAAGATTATTCCTATTTCAGTCTGCATGGAACTGTACATACCTGCCCTTTTCACCCTTCTATGGAAACCTGTTCCATAACTAATGTGAAGAACGTGTCATCTGTGTTCTGCCTCTTCATCTCTGAGTTGAATCACTGAGGACTTGAGTTGCTCTCTAAAGAGTAGCTCTGTTTTAAAGGGGAACTGAAGAAAATATTGGTTATGTTTTTTTCAAGTCCTGCCTCAAAGATACTCTGCCCATGGTTAAACAGTCTGCCTTACATTAGAGTATTCAGATGATTGCTATCATTCAAGTTATACTTCCACTTCCACGTTTATCTTTGAAACATGGAATGTGCTAGTTGTAGGGTTAAGTGGAATAGGTATTTAGCAGTTTCAGGTTTTTGTTTTACACAAGAGCTACATTCTTCCTACTGCTGCATTTATGGTAAATATAGGCATAGGTTCCAGAGCTCTGAGAAGTTGGGTGAATGAGGGCGTGAAAGTAAAAAATGGTCTGATGGTAGTCAGAACTTCTGAAGTGTGAGCAAAACTCTCCTGGATCTGGAGCACATACTAGTCTTCATTGTAATTAATTAATAATTTTTAAAAAGTTAATAAGGATAGTCATTTGCTAAGATTCAGACCCTCTGTAATACTTGGGGTTGTTTTGAAAACCTGTATTTTTAAGGGTAGTTCTTAAACCGTGCAACACTATTGAGGTCATAATGTTAAGTCCAGTGTTTGAAAGCTGAGGTGTGGCACTGACAGGAGAAAGTGTTCACTGTTGGAAATCCTATCTATGACTTTGGAGTCCTTGACAGAGGAAAATCTGGTCAGTGTTCTGTTTGGTGAATTACACTTCAATTAATACATTGTGTTGGACCAATAATACTTAAAACCTGGGCCAGATGTTTGCTGTGGTCACAAGGGAAGGTTACGTATGAGTCTTTTCCATCTCTGTCTTTGCAACTCTGAATTAACTGGACAATCTTCTCTTTACACACAAAAATTAGCTTATAGTACGTGAATATGTTTTGATGCTTTCCAGCTTAAACCTGTAAGGAAGATCGCATTTAAGTCCTGTAACTGATGATGTTCTGGTGAATGAAGAGGAGTAGTAATTTGATGTTGGAAATGGTCAGGGTATCTCTTGAGTACTATGGTGTTACATGGAAACAGAGCTGGGCAATCTTCTGGAAGCAAATAGTTCTAACGTTGTAATGTGTTGTAGCGTCATCGTTATTAACTGCATGATGTACAGTTGAAGCTCAAACTATTGAGTTTTAGTATCATTATTTTGATCATAAATGCTCAGTTTCATTGCTGTCCTGAAAATAAAGGAATGAGAACCTAGTTTTTCAGCTGTGTAGAAGTAAACTACTGGGGATATTTTAATAGTTGTCTGACCACCAATTCCTCAAGTCACAGGGCAGTTTCCTCTTTCAACTGAAAATTAAAGTTTTGGCAATATGTGTTGGTAAGGGAGAAAAAGTAGTCCATACCATTTTAGTGAGGAATAAAATTCTTAAACAAGTTTTGTTTGCCATGGAGCTATCTTTGTGAAGTCTAGTATTTACAGGTTTTCCTATTTTTGTAGGACACTGGATGTGTTGCTTTCTGCCTCTTTTTTTTTTTTCATAGCCGCCTTAATATGAAGAGTAGTGTGTCAGAAGCTCTGCAGGGATTATTTTGACTGCTCAATTTGTGTGCTCTCTTATGTCTGGCAACAGAATTCTTTATAAGCTACCATAAACCTTCTAACACTTAGTTATCTTCATGGATCTTTATGATTATTTTTTTACTCGTTTTATATACTCTATTTTTCAGGTATGTCTTAACCTGTTGATGGGCTGTTGTCACTAGCAGTCTGTTTCGATCTGTGTTGGGTAGGATACATCACCTTGAATCCCCATTGCTGTCTCTTCTGTGCTTTCTATGTTTTGGGCTAAGCAAAGTCAAGCACAGACAAAGATGGTGTGTGTAACATGATTTTAAATGTGGTTTATATCTATACAACAGTGTTGGGTATACAGGTGTTGTGGTTTCGGTTCCAGCCCAGCCAGTAACAAAGCACCACGCAGCCGCTTGCTCGCTCCCCACCCCCACCGCTGGCCATGGTGGGATGAGGAGAAAATACAAAGGCAGGCTCACAGGTCAAGACAAGGACTGGGAGGGATCACTCCCCACTTATGGTCACGGGCAAAAGACAGGCTCAACTTGGGGAAGAAACAAAAGCAATTTAATTTACTACAAATCAAATCAAATACAAGGATATTAGGAAGTAAACCCAAACCTCAGAACACCTTCCCCCCACCCCTCCCGCCTTCCAGGCTCAACTCCACTCCTGGTTCTCTCTCCCTCCTCCCCCCAGCGGCACAGAGGAACAGGGGATGGGGGTTAGGGTCAGCTCTCCACACCTTGTCTCTGCCGCTCCTTCCTCCTCAGGGGCAGGACTCCTCACTCATCCCCTGCTCCACCGTGGGGTCCCTCCCACAGGAGACAGTCCTTCATGAACTTCTCCAACATGAGTTCTTTCCGCGTTCTGCAGTTCCTCACAAACTTCCCTGGCGTGGTTCCTTTCCACAGGCTGCTCTTCAGTCACACACTGCTCCAGCGCAGGCTTTCCCATGGGGTCATGGCCATCTGTGGGAGCCTCCACTCCACCGTTCACCCCCATGGGCTGCAGGGGGACAGCCTGCTGTCTCACCATGGGCTGCAGAGCCATCAACCTCCTCAGGCGCCCCTCGTCCTCCTCTTTCTTCACTGACCTCGGTATCTGCAGAGGTCTTCGTCTCATGTTCCAATCCCTCTACTCACTGCAGGTTCCCCTTCTTAAATCTGTTCTCCCAGAAGCGCTCCCACCGTCCCTGATGGGCTCAGCCTGGGCCAGAGGCAGGCCCGACTTGGAGGCGGGGGAGCTTCCAGCAGCTTCTCACAGGAGCCACCCCTGCAGCCCCCTCCCCCGCTACCAAAAAAAAAACCCGCGCCACACAAACCCATAACAACAGGCTAATTGGAGTTATTCCTAAACGTAATTTAGACAAAGATTTTGAGTTGAAATAACCTGAATATTAAGTAGTGAAATCTACATTTCTCTGGGCTTTTGAAATGGGATCTCAGGCCACCCCAAATAGTCACCTTGGTAGTGTCCTTGGGGGGGTGAGTGTCTGACTGGAGCAAGGCAGAGAACCGGAGTGCAGATTATTGGGTCAGCAGTCAAGTGTTTGTGCAGAATTTCGGGAAATGCTTTGACCTCCATTTCCCTCTGCATCTCAGCCCTGAGTCATCCCTGTTACCTGCTGGTGAAGACTTACAGCCAGCTCTGACACAGGGCTTACCTGGGCTGTGAGTGGCAGTCTTGCTTTAATGGTGGCAAAGGCTGAAAAATTAAGATTGCTTTAAGCCCCTGCCTAGAAACTGCTATGTCTGGCGATAACTATCTGTTTTGCCACAGTGTTTCAGCAAACTGTCTTGCATGGAGTATGCTGAATCTTGCAGTAAAACCCATTAACCCCTGTGTTACTGGCTTTACCATTCTCTCCTGAGAACATAGCCATTAATAAATTTCTCAGAAGTGTTCTTCCTTGTAGCTCAAATGAGTGCAAAACGTGGAGGTTGGGAAGCAGTGGCTGTGATTCTGCCTGTTGAAACCTGTGTGCCAGAGAAAAACGAACACCATGCAATTCACAGAAGACTCTTTGCATCTTTATGGTTAATAGTTTTCTTGAGCATGAATTTTGTATGGAGAACAAGATTTAATCAGGTGCTGTAGTTCAGAGTCTAATTCCACCTTCCCCTTAAGTGACAAAACTAATGAAGTAAGGGATGGTCGCTTAAATGAATAGGTGAAGTCTCCCTAATTTAGCAGGAACAAGTAGATTTATTGTCTGCTTCCTTCTTTTGAACTCATCATCCTACAAAGCTACGCCAACACAGTGTGTGGAGGGCAAGCAAGGATATCTCCTGAGAATGAGCTTACTCTTTTGTTGTTCACCTGCTGTTCTCATTAGCCTGTCAAAGAACAGTGTTAATTTACTTCACAAAGGTCTGTTGAAGTAAAGAAAATTAATTTATGAACAAATACTGACTGAAAACTAAGATGGCAGCTAACTTAGTTTTTCTCACCTGTGTTATTTATACTGTAGGTTACAGTTTGGGGATCTATTACTGAAAAAACTAACCCAACCCAAAATGCTCCGGACAGGTTTTATCAACTGAACCAGATAAATCTTGATCATGCATAAGGAATTGTTGCCTTGAAAGCTGGAAAGGTCTTCCAGAGGGACCACGTATCTGCAGCTTTCTGTGTGTACCCCTGCTTCAGCACCCCTGCCCTTTTGATGTACGGTGCTGCCTGGTTGGTCCCTGGCCATCATGCCTGTGCAGCAGCCTCTTGCCTCTCCAGTTGCCCTTGTCGAGCCAGACTTTTTCCTATGCCCAGCACTGGCAGATTACGTAGTCCCTCTGCATGTGGATGTTTCCATGATCCCTCCAGTTCATTGTACCTGCTGCTGTTCTGCCAGATTGACTTTTTCCATCCAGAATTGCTATGCAGCTGTAGCTGCTGGCACTTGCTTCCCTTTCTTACCTCACGGCCAGTCTGCAGCAATGGGTTGTCAGGGGAAAACCACAGCACGGGAGATGCTGAGCAGCCAGGAGAGGGAGCAATGCAGAGCAGTGTGGAACGGGTGGGGCAGAAGTGTCTCCAGCAGGCTTAGATAGTGCTTTCAGGAAAACAAAATCCTGCATGCTATTTCAGGTAGTTATAAGGAAGTTTAAACATTCGAATTTGGCAACACGATTGTATGTGCGTTGGTCCAGTGGAAGCGTAGCACAATTTTTCTGTTTAATGAAATGATCAGTCATGCTTGAAAAAAAAGTCCATTCTCTGGTGCTGAATAGGAAGCTTTTCATACTGTCGCAGGGTAGAAGGAAGTACTTTTGTTGAGTATGTTGAAGGAAATTGCACATGTTGCAATTGCATAGATAGTCAGTCAGCCAGCAGAACTTTCAAATGATGTTACCAGGCTGTAGGCAGTGACAGTGCCGCTCTGCTCAGCGACTTACCAAGCAGCATTTGAGCGTAAGACCTTATGGCTTCCATTCAGAAGTTTTTAAGTGAATTGTTAATTTTGTATAGTTGCTTGGCAAGAGGACCATGAATGAAAGGAACTGAAATAGGGTAGTAGAACAATTGTTAAAACAAAGCCTATGCTTTAACAAAGTGGCTAAGGTGGCTTGGATGTTTTTTAGATTTCCCTTTTTGCAAGAGAGAGTAGTGCTTCATACAGCATTTGCAGGAAGAAAAATCCCAAACAACATTAGTTTGCTAGGCACCTGCTTATCACTGCAAAGCAGCATATTTTTTGTTAAATGCTTGTTGATCAGGATTATCTGATATAAGAGGAGCTGCTGATAGCTGATGAGATACAAATTAACACTGAATATTTCATGCCTCTTCAGCTGGATCTGCGATGACATGACAAGGATTTTATATTTCTAAAACAACTTTATGCTAAAAACAGATGCGTTGCAGAAAGTGCTTGACTTTGCTGTAGAAGCAGAAAGAGAATTGTAGTACAAAATGGCATGATCACTCTTTAAGAGAAACCTTGAGATGTGACATATTGACAGGGTGGATTCTGGTACCCGGAACAATACCTGAAATAGGAGCAACAGTGGTTTTACTGGAGATAGGTTAAGCAATGACACTCAAGTATTTAAATTAGCTGAAATCCCTGAAACAGAAGCAGCCTACAAAACCCCAAATGGAAGAGGCTTATGAACCTTTCACCACAGCAGAAAGGTGCCATTTTTAGTCAGTTCATCATCCAGTTACTGTACTAAAAAAGGTAGACTGTTCACTATATAAACCTACTCCAAATGAACTTAAACACTCTTAAAATGCTTGTATTAGATCTCAGTGCCACATTTCCATAGGAAATGCTGTTCTGTCTGACCATACACATACTATTTTTCTAAACCAGAAACTTAGTTTTGAAGCAGAAAATTTAAGTAATCCTGGAGTAAGTTCAGAAAGGTAAAAACTGTCATTGGCCAAATTTGTCCTTAACTGGTGAAAACTGTAGCAATGAAGCATTTTTCCCTGTGTGCAATATATATGACACTGTAGATAAAACTTGATCTGAGACCTACTTTTTTCTGCTGCAACTATGTGTAACTTGGCTCAGTAATGCAGGCATGTAATGCTTTATTTTTTTTGTGCTGTAACTATGTGTAACTTAACTCAGTAGTGCTGAGATGCAGTGCTCTATTTGTGATGCTTGTGATCACGGATAGCTACTTGCCTTACTGAGTCACAGAAGAGTTTGTAAGGATGTCACTCTATTTGCTTGTAATGTCCTTTCCATAAAGTCACAAGTGTTTTTGAAATTGGCATGTTTTATTTGCATTCCTAAAGAATTATGTAGGTTCCTTGGCACTGCAGGATTAACTTTGATTTACCCCAGCACTGGTTTATGTAACTGAAATACTGTGTATTGTTTATGTTTAATGGTATTCTTCTATTTGTTCAGATTCCGAAGACAAGCTGCTGCATCCATAATCTGAGGAAGGGAGTTCTCTGTTAAGACTGCAAGAAGATACTACCAACTGGTAAACACTTCCTTAGGTGTCTTTGCTAGTAGACTGTTTCTTTGGTTTAGGTAATGTTTTAGGCCAAGGTATACAAAGTATTTTGCTCTGTTGAAAGCAAGAAGTATTTAATGTGGGGTTTTTTGGTTTTTTTTGGTTTTTTTTTTGTAATTAACTGTAGCTTACCAGACAAAAGGCTCAGTAGCAGTGGATAACATGTGGGTATTTAAATTGGAATACAAAGTGATTAAATTCCTGCTGTCACAGTAGGAGGAAAAAAGACTAGCCTTTTTCCTGTAGTGGGACATTTAACATTGTCTATTTGCCTTTTCTGCTGAGACTAATACGACGTATTTGTACCTCTTACTATATAAAGACTATTTGAAGTGTGATAGTGCAAGCACTGAAACTTCAAATCTGATGCTTCAGAGCCTGGAGAGAGAGAAAAAAGGAAACTTTAGCAAAATCTAGTTTAGAAGTTGAACATGGCTAAGCATGCCAATTTGAGTGTCCAGGTGCTTTGGAAAATGCCATTAATGTGCTTGTAATTATTCTATGGGTGTTTGAGGCATAATTTTCACTGAAAATAATATTTGAAGATAAAATTAAGGATGTATTGTAATTCACAGGCATTTAAAGTCATCTGCAGGCTCAGAATGGTAAAAGGATCATCAGCGAAGAGCTATGACCACTTAGTAGCAGTTTACCAGCCCATAAGTTAAGAGGTTGAAGCTAAACTATTATAAGGCAATCACAAGGAAACATGAGAATTTAGGACATCTGAGTATGCCTTGATATAGCTCAGTCATATGCACATTGATAGTAGGTACAAGATTTATATCTCGCTTCTCAGATACTTGATGTTGTAAATGAAGTAGTAGTCTTCAGTATGGGGGAAGACATTCACTAAGTTGTGAACTAAATATGCATTCAGTTTTCCTCTGTGATTATACCTTATCATATACCTTCTAAAAAGTTTGAATCCTACCCTTCTGTTTACTGCTACCATTTGAGCTACAGGGCTAAGTAAACTTGTGTCAGGAGAGGTTTCTTAGCCCAGAATGGGGTGATGCAGCTGGGTCCAAGGATGAATGTGGAAAGAAGCAGCATCCTAGCCAGTAAGGAAACGTGAAGCTTTTATGACCCAAATATTTTTAGATGCTTTATTAATATTCGCAAGCCAGTTAATCTGCCTAAATTTTATAAGCAATCGAGGATAACTTTATGAAGTTGTATTGCTGTTGCTAATAACCAGGGTTCACAGAATATTAAAATACTTTGTTCTGTTGTTCTGCCACTCTGCCAAACCTAGATTAATGATAGAAAAGTTTTGAAGGCTTATAGTGGTCAATAATGTGCATCTGTCAGAAATGACATAGTGAAAACAATGTTTGACTTGTATAGTACAGCTATTTGTGAGCGATAATTTCAAGAGCTTTTTTGCCTGGCTCTGTAAAATAGCAGCTCCTGAAACTAAAATGTGTATGAGAGTCCTTCCCAAATACTCAGTTTGAAAATGCATGTCCCTCAATTTAGACGAAAAACAACCTGTGGTGTGTAGCATGTCACAATTTGAGGTACCAAAGCACTGTATTACCAACACAAGTTTTGAACCACACTGTAATTATCTGATAGTAATTTTTAAGTTAATCCTTTGGATTATTCTGGTCATATGTGATGTGAACGAATAATGTGTCTCTGTCACTGAATTGGAGTGCCTAGCTTGTTCCATACAGAAAATTGAAAAGCTCATTAGCCTAGCAGTGAGGGGTCCTCTGTCCATTTCCCTACTTCCCTTCCCACCCCATCATCCCCCCATCTCTCTGAAAGAGAAGTTTAACAGGATGGCCATGGTGAGTGAAACTGGGTAAATCTAGAAAACAGCTCTTTGTCTCTAACTGTGGTAAAGTATTTGTCTTAATTCAACATTTCCTTTAGGACCAAGAAGTGCTTTTTAGCTTGGGGGTAGTGCTGCACAAACTTCGATTTCGCCATTTCCAGCATTAACTTTGGTCTGGGAAGACATGAGCTGAGAGCCTACTGAACTCTACCACATTTTAGACCTGACCTGGGTCTCCGTGCAGGCCCCCAGCTCTGGGAATATGCTGAAAAGAGAATGTGACGCATGGACACTGCATTCCATGGGGCAGAGTGTGTCTGGGGCTTGCATGACTGGTGCCAAGATAGAAATATTAAGCCAGCCGGACCTTGGTGTGGTGCAGACTAGCCCAAATGGTTGTATAAGACATGCATGCCTATTTTATCCAGGTAGTATTTCTTTTGGTTATGATGTTTCAGCTGTCCATTATCACAGACACTGAAGGACATATAACATTTTAGTGTTTGCCCTATTTTTCTTGTATTAGCTTTTCTTTTTCATTACATTAACTTAGTTGTATGGGATTATTTTTCCAGAGTATCAGTCATTCAGAAACGATCTCGATAATTATCTCCTGCTTTTGAATATAATCTCTGGTAATTATTCATTCTTATTTTATAGCTTTATCTCTCATATGCAGCTTGAACTTGTCTGCATGCTTGAAGATTTAAAAATCTTTCCATGCAACTTAGAATTGTTCCCCTGTAATGATGATGGGGAGATGTTTGGCACAAACTGATTAACATGTTGTGGAGTCTTGTTCCAGCACTGATACTGCAGTGTTTATGGATTAACAGGTTTTGCATTTTGTACTAATTTTAATAAATATGAAAACACCTTCAGTATTATATTTGCAAAGTGGAAGCAAATGCATACCTGTCATTTTCTTATTAATTTTGAGAACTCTTTGTCGTGGCTTGTATAGCTCTTATAAGAGTAGCATTTGTCTGGCTGACACATCTTTAAATGTTCTGCTTTCTTGTGGGGAGAATCTTTAAAATCTCTTCGGTAACGATGTCAGTCTTTTAGTGCAAATCCCTTACTTAATATGTGTTAAACTTAAATGTAGCAGGAAGGTTTGTTTCTAGTTGTCTCTGTACCTGTGTGTCTACAAAAGGTTAGAAGTGAAGGACCTCATTCAGAAGAGATAGTGTATTGTTGTAAGGCCATATTGCCTGTGTTACAGACTTCTGTATGGCTTTGGCTGTCTGGGAAGTTTATATAAAGTCAAATGTGCTGCAAGAAATATAAAGCAAGGTTCTGTTTTGTTTTGCTCAGTGCTGAATGTTTCCTGTATTAAACAAGGAAATAGGTGTTAAAAATGGTACAGCTTTTATTGTGTGCTTTTGGGAGGATTTGTTCCATTTGGGGAAAACTATGTAACCAACGTAGAAAATGGTGAAGTTACAAATGCTTCTGAGCAACCTGAAAAGCTTTCACCGCAGAGCCTACCAGATACCAACAGTAGGGTAATGTGGGAACCATCAGGGGTAAAAAGATAAAAAGAAAATATACTGTAAATACATGAAGAAAAATGAACACCTTTCTGACAATTGAAACCACTTTTACTTCCCATTTGTGCCACAAGTTAAAAACAATCTCCTTTGGTAGTGTTGCTCTAAATACATTGCTGTAGGTTTGTCTATAAATTCTATTTGCAGTTCAGCCGAGCTTCTTGAATTGATTTGTCGCCCATGTGAAAGTGGGTCTGTTGAAATGGTTCTTAGTATTTGGAGGTTAAGTACTTTTTTGTGGTTTTGATGCTCACTATAAAATATTTTGGTAGAAGTTCTGATCATGTTATTGATGTTCTACCAACATGCATTTATTTTGTATTAATGCTGTTATCTAAGGCAAGAAAGAGGAATAGCTGAGAGGGTTTTTTTAGGCCAAACTAAGCTGTCTCCTATTTACTTATGTTTTTTATCTTGGGGCTAGTTTAATGTGGCTAGCTGCGATAGCATGGGAATAGATTGAGGGGCTAAAAGCTTTTACACAGTCCTGTGTTTTTTGGAGTCGAATAGTATGTATTAGCAATGAATGTAAATAATCTGCCTGTGCTGATGCAATGTAATGTGGTATCTTTTCTCCCACAGTGGATGTAAAATTACTTAAAACCTTGAATGAAGATGGTAGTCAATCTGCCAATGATCAGTGACAGTGGGGTTTTTTTATTGTAATCAAGCAGAGTTCAGTGTAGAGCTCTTCTAAAATATGCTTCCTTTACATGCAGTAGTACTACTGCAACAGTTAGTAGAGTAAGTATAAAAACTAAGTTTTGATAATGGCTCATTTAATAAACTCTGTTCTGCTTCAGCCTTTTAGCCATGCTGATTTGTTTATGAAGGTAAAGCTACTGTTTTTCTCTACCTCTAAACAATTGCCCAGGACAACATGAACTGTTAATTCTGTTTGTCCAATGAGCCTTCAAATCAAAGACATTAATTTAAGGGTTGTTTTGACTTTTTGAAAAGTAGCTTTTAAACAGACCAGCAAAATATGTAAACTTTGCTCATCAGAAAGACATTTGACCTGAAAAAACTGCTTATTGAGACGGTTGACTGGACTTTTTTATTACGATTTATGTGGTCTGTTCCATTAGGTTAGTGTCAGATGTTGCTTATTTCACTTCCCAACTTACAGGAGGACTCTTAAATGCTTTTTAAAGGACATTTCTAGGTTTTGTGGGAGTGTTTTTTGTTGGTTTTTTTTTAACTCTGTAGGGGCTTGGACTATTAACATGTAGTCCTTCAGAATTGGTTAGTGTTCAGTTTACTGCTTGACCACATAACTGCAGTTTCATTATTTAGAATGATAGAATATCTCAAGTTGGAAGGGACCCCTAAGGATCATCAAGTCCAACTCCCTGCTCCTCGCAGGACTACCTAAAACTAAACTATATGATTAAGAGCATCGTCCAGGTGTTCCCTGAACTCTGACAGGCTTGGTGCTGTAATTACTTCCCTGGGGAGCCTGTTCCAGTGACCAACCACCCTCCTAGCGAAGAACCTTTTCCTAATGTCCAACCTGAACTTCCCCTGATGCAGCTTGCCTCCTTTTAGCTTATCGTGAAATTAATTTTTGAAATTATTCAGCAGAAATAGTGTGTAGCTGTTGAGACTCAGTATCATTAAATTAACCAAAGCCATACAACAAGGTCTTTTTTGGTTTGGTTTTCCCCCCCCCCCCCCCCATTTCACAACATTGTGTCTAAA
>VYZV01045395.1:1485-13842 GCA_013401275.1 Pandion haliaetus
GGTGCAGTATAGAAAAGCGTATAGCAAGGGCCTGGGGAAGTATAGGAAAGTGTTTAGCAGGGGCCTGGGGGTGGGTGCAGTATAGAAAAGCGTATAGCAGGGGCCTGGGGAAGTATAGGAAAGCGTATAGCAGGGGCCTGGGGGTGGGGGAAGTATAGAGGGGAACAGTATAGTAGGGGACTGGAGATGGGTACAGTATAGAGAGGGAGCAGGATAGTAGGGGGCTGCGGATGGGTACAGTATGGAGGGGTGGAGTATAGTAGAGGACCAGGAATGGGTGCAGTATAGAGGGGAGCAGTGTAGTGGGAGATGGTACAGTATAGAGGGGGCCTGGGTACAGTATGGAGGGGAGGGGGACTGGGGCTGGGCACAGGGATAGGTACAGTATAGTGGGGCAGCAGTATAGCAGGGGACCATGGATGGGTGCAGTATAGAGAGCTGTAAAGCAGGGGAGCAGGGATGGGTGTAGTATAGCAGGGAGCCTGGGATTGGGTACAGTATAGAGGGAGAGCAGTATAGCAGGGGACCGGGGCCGAGCCCCATATGGCAGGGGAGCAGTATAGCACCTGGGGACAGGCATGGCGCCCCAGAGGTGTTATAGAGGGGTCCGGGTGCTGCGTCTGCCAGGTTGATGGGACGGATGGTGCCGGTGCTCCCCACCACCGCAGCTGGGGTCTGCCCCGTCCCATCCTGCCCCGCATCCCCGTGGGGCAGCAGTGTGGGGGGATGGCCCGAGGCGGGTCCGCCCGGGATTGGCCGGGGGGGGGGTGTGTGTGTGTGTGTATGTGTGTGTGTGACAGTGCTGTCCCCACAGGCCTGCGCAACGCCCCGCGCTGCTGGGATGTCATCCAGCCCCTGCTCTGCGCCGTCTACATGCCCAAGTGCGAGGATGGCCAGGTGGAGCTGCCCAGCCAGACCCTCTGCCAGGCCACCCGTGCTCCCTGCACCATCGTAGAACGCGAGCGCGGCTGGCCCGACTTCCTCAAGTGCACGCCCGACCGTTTCCCCGAGGGATGCCCGGTACGGGGAGGGGGGTACACACACTGGGGGAAGACCCCACCACGGGCTCCAGATCCCCATGGGGAAACGCCGGCTGTCCCCAGTGCTTTGCGGGGGACCGATGTCCACCCCGGCACCCCAGCCTTTGTCGTGGGGGTGCCTCCTCCTCCTCACGGCCTCGCTTCTCCTCCGGCAGAATGAGGTGCAGAACATCAAGTTCAACAGCTCGGGGCAGTGCGAGGCGCCGCTGGTGCGGACGGACAACCCTAAGAGCTGGTACGAGGACGTGGAGGGTTGTGGCATCCAGTGCCAGAATCCGCTCTTCACCGAGAAGGAGCACCGGGAGATGCACGTCTACATCGCTGCTTTCAGCTCCGTTACCATCTTCTGCACCTTCTTCACCCTGGTGAGATGTGGGGGGATGTGGGGAGGTGTCCCCAAAAGGGGACTGGACACCAAGCTGTCCCTTCCTCCGCCCCCCATCAGGCCACATTCGTCGCCGACTGGAGGAACTCCAACCGCTACCCTGCCGTCATCCTCTTCTATGTCAACGCCTGCTTCTTTGTGGGCAGCATCGGCTGGTTGGCGCAGTTCATGGATGGCGCCCGCGACGAGATCGTCTGCCGGGCTGATGGCACCATGCGGCTGGGGGAACCCACGTACGTGTCACCTTTGTCCCCACCCCACCACAGCTGTGTGCCAAGAGGTGTCCCCGGGACCAAGGAGGGCTCTTGGGCTTTCTTGGCCTGTTGGGAGCATGGAGGATGCTCCGTGGGGTAGGAGAGACACCCCTCCTCCCCTGTGTCCCCTCATGGAGGTTGGTGATGCTCCTGTCTCGCCTCCCCCTGTAGCTCCAATGAGACGCTCTCCTGTGTCATCATCTTCGTCATCGTCTACTACTCGCTGATGTCGGGTGTCATCTGGTTCGTGATGCTGACCTATGCCTGGCACACCTCCTTCAAGGCGCTGGGCACTACCTACCAGCCGCTGCTGGGCAAGACCTCCTACTTCCACCTCATCACCTGGTCCATCCCCTTCGTCCTCACTGTAGCCATCCTGGCCGTGGCGCAGGTAACAGGACCACGATCCTGTGTCCTGGCGGTTCCCTGCCAGGGTGATGTGCGCGGGGAGAGGTGGCCGCAGCCAACTGAACCCCCCATCTCCATCTCTACCAGGTGGATGGTGACTCCGTCAGCGGCATCTGCTTCGTGGGTTACAAGAACTACCGCTACCGGGCTGGCTTCGTCCTGGCGCCCATTGGGCTTGTCCTTATTGTGGGGGGCTATTTCCTCATCCGGGGTAGGTGCGGGCTCGCCCTGGTGCGGGGACGGGGGCATCGTGGGTGTCCCCCCTGCCCTGACCACCTCATCCCTCTACCGCAGGGGTCATGACGCTCTTCTCCATCAAGAGCAACCACCCCGGGCTGCTGAGCGAGAAGGCGGCCAGCAAGATCAACGAGACCATGCTGCGGCTGGGTAAGCAGGGCTCCATCGGCACCATTTCCACGGGAATTTGGGTGGGATTGGGGACGTTTTGCGCCCTGAACCCAGACAGCCCCATCCCACCTTGCCAGGGGTGGCTGCAGTGGGGGACAAAGCTGTAGTGACAGTGGCACAGCCCTGGTGCAGCGTCTTTGTCCCAGTGTCGCTGGCGTCCAGCTAAACCAGGGATGTCCCACTTCTCTTCCAGGCATCTTCGGCTTCTTGGCCTTTGGCTTTGTCTTCATCACTTTTGGCTGCCACTTCTACGACTTCTTCAACCAGGCGGAGTGGGAGCGCAGCTTTCGGGAATATGTCCTGTGAGTGGGACGGGACAGGAGGGCGAGTGGGATGTGTTTAGCGGGGGATGTCGCAGAGTGAGGAGCTCCATGTGCCCCACCAGCGTTGCCACCACATCTCCACTCTGGAGAGCTGTGGGGTGTCACTGAGTGTCCCCTTCCTTACGGACACCATCCTGCGTCTGTCCCTGCAGGTGCGAGGCCAATGTGACCATCGCCACGCAGACAAACAAGCCCATCCCGGACTGCGAGATCAAGAACCGGCCGAGCCTGCTGGTGGAGAAGATCAACCTCTTTGCCATGTTCGGCACCGGCGTCTCCATGAGCACCTGGGTCTGGACCAAAGCCACCCTGCTCATCTGGAAGCGCACCTGGTGCAGGTGGGACCCCCGGGATGTCACCCCAGCTCCATGTGACCCTTCCAACGTCCTGAGGTGTTGGAGGTCGTCCCCAGATTTTTGTCTGTCAGCTCAATGAGTTGTGGGCTCACAGCAGACAGCGGTTCGGGAACGGGGTGGCCTCTCTCCCACTTCGCAGGTGTCTCATGTGCTGTTTGTGGGACACCTCCATCCCCGGGGGACCCGTCCAATGCAGTCCCCACCCCTTGGTGTCTCTGTCCAGAGTGGGAGAGGGAGACAGGGAGGGTCCCCGTGCCCCCAGTTCCAATGCCTGGGGTTGTGGGTCCCCTGTGCCTGGGCCACCCTGTGTCCCTGCTCTGAGCCACCGTGTCCCCAGGCTGACGGGGCAGAGTGATGACCAGCCCAAGAGGATCAAGAAGAGCAAGATGATCGCAAAGGCCTTCTCCAAGCGCAAGGAGCTGCTGCGTGACCCGGGCCAGGAATTGTCCTTCAGCATGCACACCGTCTCGCACGATGGCCCCGTGGGTACGTGCCCGTGGGAGGTGGCCACCTCGGTAGCACCCCAGGGTCCCCACCGTCCCCCCCTTGACCGGGCTCCCCTGTTGTTGTTGCAGCCGGTTTAGCGTTCGACATCAACGAGCCGTCGGCCGACGTGTCCTCAGCGTGGGCCCAGCACGTCACCAAGATGGTGGCCAGGAGAGGAGCTATCCTTCCCCAGGACATCTCTGTGACGCCTGTGGCGACGCCTGGCAAGTCCTTGGGGACCGCGGGGGGCACCTCTCCGGGGACAAGCCGGACTGAGGAGTGTTGGGGATGTGTGGGGAGGNACCGGAGGAGAGGGCCAACCTCTGGGTGGTGGAGGCCGACGTCTCCCCCGAGCTGCAGAAGCGCAGCGGCCGCAAGAAGAAGCGGAGGAAGAAGAAGAAGGAGGTGTGCCCGGGCACCGAGCACTGCCTGGGGGGCTCCGCAGCCCCCCTGGCCCCCAGTGCCGTCCCTCGCCTGCCCCGGCTGCCCCCCCAGCCCTGCCTGGTCGCCTTCGCCCCCGACATCCTCCCGGGGCTCCCGCCTGGCCAGCCTGAAGCCGTCTTTGCTGGGGGGCCGTGGGACGGCCGCCGCAGAGCCAATGTCTTCCACCTCATCAGCAACCCTTTCTGTCCCGAGAGTGGGTCCCCGGATGAGGAGAGCCCCGGCCCCAGCAGCGGGCGCTGGCAGCACAACGGGGGTCCGCTCTGGCCCCCGGACCCCGGCACCCTGCCCCACGGCGGGGGGCCCAGGACTCAGGGCCGACGGGCCGGCTTGGCCCCCATCCACTCTCGGACCAACCTGGTGGACGCGGAGCTGCTGGATGCCGATTCGGACTTTTAAGCCCGGTGGAATGTTGCGAGGGGATGGGGACGCCTGGGGTGAGACCCAAAGACTCGTCCAGCACAGGCAGCGTGCGAGGGGACATCGAAGCCCACCCTGTCCTGCCGGGACTGGTCCCGAGCGTCCCTCTGGCCCCGGCCACAGCTGATTTCTCCCCTTGGAGGACGGCGTTTCTCCCCACGTCGCCCAGACAGACTTGATGCGCATCTCGGCCTGGCAAGACGCTGGCAGAAGGGTTTTGGGGTGTCCCCCCGGCATCGCTGGGAGAAGAGAAACGGGGTGTCGGTGGAACAAACCCCACCCAAGTCCTGCAGGGATTGAAGGAGAAGGGGGACATTGCCACCACCGGGGACAGGAGCGGGTGGCCCCCCAGGACAGCGGTACCAGGCAGCGGGTGAGCGTAGGTCAGGGTAGATTTTGGTGAGCTTTGTCCCACGTCCCAGGGTGCTGGGACCCACTGACACCCCTCGCTCGCCCTCTGCCCCCAACCGCGGCTAGATGGTACGTAGAGCTTACGAACACTTGTGCCAATAGGGTTGTTTGTTTGTTTTTTTTTTTAATTTTTTAATCTTTGTATAATACACCGAGATGTGACGGCCGGGCATGGCCTCCGCTCGGGTGCTGCGGCCGACAGCGGGATGAGCTGACCTCCCCTTCGCTGGGCGGCAGCAGCGTCCCTGGGGTGCACCCGTTTTTCTGGGTGCGCCCCTATTTCTTCAGGGGTCCCAAAGTGCCTTCCAGCTCCCCAGAGAGCTGAACCAGACCCGGAACGGAGGGTTGGTGGGACAGCGGTCCCTGGCCATGGGAGATGGGGAGTCGCGCTGGGGTGCACGGGTGCTTCCCGAGCCCCAATGCAAAAAAAAAAAAAAAATGAAAAATTAAAGAAGAAACTATAATCCCGGGGTGCGCAAGGCGAGCCGGGGTTGCCTGTGCTGTCTGGGTGCGCCAACCCCCCCGAGCAAAGCTTTTTATTATTTTTATTAAGAAAAAAACCCAAGTTACAGCGAACCCGGCCGAGCCCTGAGGCAGGAGGTCTCTAGTCCCTGCTGGTGTTTTGTATCTGTCCATTATCCCTGTACGTGTTTTTATTAAATCCTGGTAGGCTCCTGGCTTTTCTCACTATCCCAGTGACCTCCACGGGTTAATTTTTGCTGTGTAAAGGAAAACCCTCCTGTATCAGTATTAAATTTGCCAAGTTTCCATTGCCAGCGGCTGCCCTGGGCTCTTTGGGGAGGTGTTGAGTGCGGGGAAATGTCGTGGGGTTTTGCCCTTTCTCCTAAAAGGGCTCCCAACTGCTTTAAAAACTGCTTTAAACTGCTTTGAAAATGCTTTAAACTGCTTTAATAACTGCTTTAAAACCCCCGTCCCAGGTGTTTTGGCCGCGGAAGGCAGGTGTGAGGGGCTGGAAACGTCTGTGGGTGCTATGGGGTCTGTTTGGGGGGACACTCGCCAGGCTTTGGCAGCAAGGGGGGGGCCCTTTGCCAGCAGATGGCACTACGGGCTTAAATATCCCCAAACCCATAGTTGGGTGGCCCCAATTTTGGGGTGCTGCTGGGTGCCTTGGCCGGAGCAGGGTCCTGTGGGGTGTAGGGGGCACCCACTGCTGTCCTCAGTGCCAGGCGATGGGCTGTGCGGACGGTGCTTTTGGGGACAAAACACTGCTTTTGGAAAGCGTCCTTTTTTTTTATTATTATTATTATTTATTTCGCTTGGGAGGGAGGCATCCGGGTGCTCAGTTAGCCCGGAGAGCAAGCACCCCTCTGAATTTGGGTGGAATTGGCCAGTGAAAATTGCGTTTTCCCGATGGTTTTTGGTGAGCGGGATGTGCTGCTGACCGCGCTCCGCTGCCGTTGCGGGGCTCTGCGCTGGGGCGGGTGGGCAGCAGGAAGCTGGAGTAAAGGCTGGTTCATCTGGGGTAAAACAGAATGTTTCTCTTTATCTATCTTCATTTTATTTTTGTAGGCTTTTTTTTTTCCTCTTTATTTTGTGGGCTTCTTTTTAAAAAAAAATACGGATTGAAGCAGCTGTTCCTAAATGATATGTTGTGTTGAAACAAAAAGCTAAAATATTTAATTCTGGAAACAAGAGGAGATGTCCTGACCCCACCACATCTCCTATGTTTTCGCCCAGGCACCAAAAAAGTCCCCTTGATTTGGCACATGGGGACAAAGAAGTGTTTTTTTTAAGGAAGAAAAAAAAGCATTTATCTTGGGAAGCACTGCGTTTTCCTCACAAAGGTGCTCGGCAGATGGAACTTCTTTGCTCTAGTGGGAAAAATGAGAAGCAACCTCCACAACCCACCATTTAAATAGGGTTATGATTAAAACATCCTGGTTAAAAGGGATGAAAAGCCCAGCACGTGACAAATTCAGCCCAACTTCTCATGCCTGCTATGCCTGGAGCATCATGCCTGGCACCGGGCCGGGAGCACCGAGCATCCCCACCCACAAGCGGCCGGTGGTCCCGCATAGCACTGTGGGTGCTCGTAGCGTACGCTGCTCAGGGTCAGGTTCCGCAGGGTAGTAAGATTTAAGAGTAAGAAGGCAGGGAAGTGCCTTTGCCACCGTTTCGGCTCCAGGGGATTTTCCTCCGGCCGCAGGATGGGGACGGGTAGCGCAGCGGCTGCCAGCCGCCACCATGGGTTTCCCTGACCGATGCCGCTCGTCGGGAAACCACAGCCAGGAAACCACTAATGTGAGCAGCGAAAGCCGTGCGGTTGCCTGCAGCAGCGCTCACGCGTGTGACGTGGGATAGGGGAAGGGACCGGAGACCCCCGGCATGGCCGAGGCAGCTCCGACAGAGGAGATGTCTCCCCCGGGGCAGTTTTATTAGGGACAGGGACAAGGCTGGACCAGGGTCCCCTCCATCCTCAGCACCCTCGCGCTGGAGTTCGGGACGCTGCTTCTCCCCATGCTGCATCCCCTGAACCTTTCCCCAAGAGCATCTTCTCCCTCCGACTCCTTCAGCATTGGGGAAGGTTACTGGTGAGTTTTAAGGACCTGAGGGACAAATCTCCTCCCTTGGGCGACCCAGACATCACCCGCTCAGCTCCTTGGCTGGCAAAACCCAATTAATTTCCCCAGCTGTACATCGAGTATCTTCAGGAAAGAAAGGGAAGAGCTCAAATGGTCACACGTAAATAACATCCTCTTATTTACTATTCTTTTCCCTTTCGGTGAGGAGCAATATTTCAGGCTCCGCTTTACATTACAAAGGAGCAAAGAGCCCTTCCTCTTCCCCCTGCCTGCCCTCCCATTGTGAAACAGCTTTAATATCTTCCAGTTATTCTTTTAAGCCTATTTCCTAAGGAAACGAGGCTCATACGATTACATGCCTATGCATGTATCTGTCTGTCTGTCCGGCATCCCCCCGGCCCAGTACTCGGCTGTGCTCAGCCGAAGGGCTGCACACTTGCAGGTAAGGGTTGTAAAGATTTCGTTAAAATTGAGCGCAAGGAGAGGAATTCCACACGTGCGCGTGCCACTGTCCCGCTGTTCTGCATTTAAGTGGGTTTTGGGAGGCGCCGGAGATAAAAATGCAGAGGGTCGCACTTCTCCCCAAACACCCCCGAGAGCGATCATCAGGGCAAGGCAGGGAGGTTTCAAGGAATCTGGATAATATTTGCTATGAATACACTTAACCGCTCTCCCCTGGGGATAAATGTCGGCGCTACGGCCATCTGGTTGCCTTTGCCGTAATTAAATGAATGAAAACTACGACAGCGCAGGCCAGTCGCAGGGAAGTTGCCAGAACAAATCAATAGCTGCAGTAAAATCGGATTGCTCGTATCAAATGTCCAAATGCCATTAGGCAGGGGTAGGCTGAATCATCTTAAACTCCTGTCTGTCGTACAGGAGGTACAATTAGAAGATCTAATAATATAGGGTGGTATCGACTTCTAGATTGGGATTATATATATCTCGGCAAGATGACTACTGTGTCTGTCTGTTGGCTTACAGTAGGGTATCAGAGTCTTAAAGAATTGAAAAACTTCTGTATAAATCTCTTTTTTTCTCTTTTCTTTGCGTCTGGAAGGCTCAGCCTGTGTAGCCATGTTGGGTGAAGCTCCTCTGCTCTGCCCCTGGATCACTGTGTGCCGCGGGGCTGTACGGCAGCCTGTACCATCCCTGTTAACAGAGGCTCGGCTGCTTTTAATTGGGATCAGGGAGGTGAAGAGGATCCAAACCGAGCAGTCCTGCCCTTCATCACTAACCCTAGCACACACCCGGCTGCTGGCTTGATTTTCCAGCGCTGCTTTTAAGACTGAACATCACAGGAATGGGCAAATCCAGATCGTGAAAGTGATTGGGGCTCTGCTGACCCAGTAACCGGCCCAGTCTCCTCCCAGGCAGGCGTCCGGCATCACCGCACGATGCCAGCCGTTCCCCACGGTGTGGTGTGGTCAGGTGGAGGATTTCAGGGCAATATGGCAATTCACAAGCCGAATGGCTCGGCAACGCTCCATTTTGCAGCTGCTGTGGTGGAGAAAAAACCTGGGTTTTCTTTGTTTGTGCAAGATCAAAGCATGGGTGTCTGCACCAGAGCACACCCGTGTCTGCCTGGGTTTTCCTCCATCCTTCCCACTCTGATTATCACATGCCAGGGAGCAAAGAGGACAGAGACGACTACAAAATGTCTGATGTTGGCGTCTAATCTCGCTCTCCCCTCGCCTTTGGGCTATGATACGCTCCATTTGGGGGTTTATGTACGCTGGTTCCCAGGCAGCGCAGGCATCTGCCTCTGCCCTGCCTCTGCTCCATGCCACGTGGTCCCTTCAAAGCAGGATCCTGCACGCTGGGCCCTGCCGGCAGCACCGCGGGTGTTGTGTGGTGGACTGGGCCCAGCTTGGTTCCACCATGCACCACGTGCCCATCCCCAGCCTGTCCGGGAAAGAGGTATTTCCACGCCAGCAGGTCAGGCACAGGCGAAACAGGCTGGCGACCGCAGCTGAGCCTGTCCGTGCAGCTCTGGGAGAGACCGCAGTTATTTTACTCCTTTTCTGGCTTAATTTTGTTGTTTGTGGTCATCGTCGGTAGGAGGAACCAGGCTATCGCCCGTGCAGATCTACATGCAGCCACGGCTCTCAAGGGAAAGGCTCTCGCCTTTCCGAGGCTGCTTTTTCTGGAGGTGCCTGGAGTCTACTTTCAGGCAAAGGCAGCCCTGCCTCGCTGCTCGTCTGCTGTCCCTCTTGCCGTCTTCCACACAAGCAGCATGGGGAAGGAGCCAGCCCGAACCTCTCTCGTAGGCACTGCTGGCGCCACTCTCACAGAGGCCCGATTGTTCGAACCACTCAATCCTCCCTAACCAAACGGCCTCTCCCTTCCTCTCCTGATATCCGTTGTTTTTCCAGATAAATCATCAAGTACAGCCTAGCACATTGCTCCGGTTGTGCGGATGGTTTGCTGGACCTCTGGCAAGCTGTGATATCATCTATTTGCTCAGCGGACGAGCAGTGGTTTTTGCCCCGATGTGATGGAGGCATGTCCAATTAGCGCCGGAGTGTTTGGGCATGCTGACATCAGCATAGGACTTTTTTTCCAGGAAAACGCCGTCCCTGTCGGTATCCCCATTTGAGGACTGCACTCTTTAAAAAGGCAAGCAGGGCAAGTGCGGTGAAGATCCTACGCTGAGCCACGTGGGTGATGCACGCCTGGGGTGCAGGTAGCGCAAAGGACCAAACTCAGGGTCAGGATTTTGCCTGAGCAGCAGATTCCGCCAGGTCAGGCGTGTGCAAAAACAACCCAGCATTTTTTCTGTCGGACTGTGGGATCTACGGCACCAGGAGACGATAAAATCTGGAGGATTTCTGCCCTGGGCATCGGCGCTGCTGAGTGGGGCTCCAGGTCAGCACAAGCCCCACTCTGCAGCAGAACCGTGGCGCTGCAGGAGCTGGGGCTTTACAGGGAGTCTGCTCTGGTCTTATGGCTGCAAGAAACACGTAGCGTATATCAAAGTGGGGGGATATTCATCGGCTACAACTTCAAATCCCTCCCACAGCAGCTTTCAAAGAGTTTTGTTCTCAAAGACCCCTTCTGAGACTGAAATCTGCCCTGAGACTGAGCTTTGTGATCCGAGGGAGAGGGAGAAATGCACTGGGTAACCCGCAGGCAGATTCTGATTTCACTTCAGTAAGGAAATAGCATTAGTTCAACGAAGTCGGGACTTCTCCCTGGCACCTTCCCGTGCACAACGTAATGTGCTCCTTTTCCTTTAACTTCAACCCCCCTCACACATTCCTCCCGTCATCCTCTCCGCGCCTCTGGTACAGGGTTGCCTTTGGAGCCCATTAAATGCTTTACAGCCCTTTCTCTCCTCGCCTCCGTCCTAGGCGTTTTCCAGTCCAGCTGCCACCCTTGCATATAATGAAACCGTTTTTCCTCATGTCCCCAGTGAGTTTTTACCAATGCAGCGTGCCATCAGCTGCTGACCTGCTTCTTCCTCTCCAAGTGTGAAATCCTCCTTCGGCTTCTCAGGTTTTGCTGCCTCCCTCCCTCGATTGGTCCTCTGCCTCCTGATTTTGGGGGGTTTTCTGCGGGCTCCTTCTCTCCCTGTGTCCCAATCTCGCAGCCTGCTCATCCCAAACACTGAGCTCGCTTAGGGCTTGTGAGTGACTCAAAGGTTCAGGGCTGCAGGTTTAACTTGGGAATCAGAAACTCTCCCGGTCGTGGCAAGCTTGCCAGTTGTTTTGTCCTGCACGTTTCTAACTTCTGGCATTTCTGGTGGATCCTGAAACTCCACTCAAGCTTGCAGTATTTCACGCCTCTCCATTTTCCAGGCTCCTCCGCATCCCTCCTGCTTGGCTGATCACATCCCCTTTTGGGATCAACCAGCCCCATGTGTCAGATGCAAGCTCCCGCCCCTCGAACGAGATGAGAACGCTGTGCTCACACAGCCCCAAACACACAGGCTTCGGTCCTCAGCTTGTGCCCAGATACTGCATTTATCCTAATAGAAATAATGATAAAAAAACCCCAAGGATGGGTTTGAATTCCCCTTCCCTAAGAGGAGCTTTCCTGAAGAACTGGATTTAGTGAAACGTGGCTTGTTACTGGCTTTTGTTTGTACGAAGGCCCCTGAAGAAAGGCTGCCCCGCAAAGGGGCTCTTGTGGGCTCACAGAACATGGCAGGACAGCGGGCTTCCAGGCTCTCAGATGTCGCTCTCCCCTTGCCAGAACATCTTGGCTCCTCGTTTTCAAGGGTTTTGCTTGAGGCGCAGCAGCGGGCCCCGGGGGAGCAGCCTGACACAGGGCCTTGCACCGGGGGGTGCTCAGAGGCCTGCGACCTGCGGCACGACGGGCACCAACCGAAACACAGAAAATTCCACTAAAATGTAAAAAAACCCCAAACTTCTCCACAGGGAAAGAGGTCAAACGCCGCACCGGCCACCCCCCAAAGGGCCTGGGGGCCGCTGGAAGCCCTTACAACCCGGGCGCGGCTCCGGCCGGCCCTCACAGGGCTGCGCCTCCCGCCGCCGCCATTCCGCGCCTCTGCCCCGGGCGGGCGACAGCGGCGGGACGGCGGCGCGACCCCGCCGGACTACACTTCCCAGGCACCCCCGCGCCGCTCGGCGGGTAGGCGGAGCGCGGTGGGAGGTGGCGCGGAGCCTGCCGGGAGTTGTAGTCGGGGCGGGCAGGCGGGCGNTCGGTCCCTGAGGGAGCCGGAGGCGGCGGCGGCGGCGGCGGCAGCGGCGATGTCGGTGCAGGTGGCAGCCCCCGCTGTGGAGCTGAAGGAGCTGAGCGGTCCCATGGATAAGGCGACGGGGCCGCCGTGTGAACCGGTGACCGCTCACCCTCCCGGGCACGGTGTGGCCGCGGCCCCCTGTCCGCTGCCGGCTACCGAGCGTGAGGCGGGCCCGGC
>VYZV01045395.1:14237-36916 GCA_013401275.1 Pandion haliaetus
GCCCGGGGGACCGGCCCCCCCCCCGGGGACAGGCCCCCCCCCCCCCGGGGAGGGGGGGAACCGTCCCAGTGCTTGGGGACACAGCGCTGCCTCCCTCCGGGTAGGGACCGTCCCGGCGTGGGGGTCCCCAGTACGCGTGGATGGAGTGTCGGTGTGCCCCGAGGGGCTGCCGTGGGGTTGCTGCCGTGGCTGTGTTTTGGGGACACGCACCTTGTGGGGAGCGGGGTCCTGTTCTCTCCTGGGGTCCCCGTATGCCTCTGCCCTGTGGGTAAGCGTGGGATGCACACGCAAACGCTGACCGTGGATATGCCCACGGACACATGTGGCCAGCATGATCCTGCCCTGTGGGTCCATGTCAGCTGTACGTGTGCCCGGAGGTGCTCCTGCCTCGTAGGGTATGTGCTTGCTTATACACTCGCATCCGCCAAGGAGGGTAGGTACACGCTGGGTGTGTGTACACCCCACTCCTGCACACCCGGCTGCAGGGGTGTTTATGGGAAACGCGGGTGCCAGGTATGCGAGCTGCCGGGTGTGTGTGTGTTCACATTGGGTTCATTTCCCCGGGATTATCTGATCGCTTGGAAATGCATATATGCACCAGATAAAAACATACAGAGAGGTGCCTGTCCCATTGGTATGCAAGGGATAATCAGGCGTACCCAGCATGGATGCTGGGTGTACGTGTGCACAGGCATGTGCCTCTGCGTGTACCTCTGGGTGCACACTTGCACGCACCCAGGGGTGGGTGTGCACGGGGTGCCCTGTCCTTGAGGGTGCCCCTGTCCTGGCACTTGCCCATCGAGGTGTACGGGTGTGTGCTGGGAACACGTGGACTGCTGTCTACCCCGTGAGTGTGTGTTTGGCGTGCGCCTGTGGACGTGGCAGGTACGCACCGTCCCCTCGAACCGTGCCTGTCGTGTGAGCATGTGCCCAAGCGTGTGTTTGCCCCACGGGTGTGTGATGTGCACTGGTACGTAACCTCTAGACGCATACGTTGTCGAGGTATATATACCCCCGAGGTATATATATATACATACAGGGCTATGTGTGTGCTTGCAACTGCTTTTGCACTTGCACGTGAACACACAGGCATAGCCATAGGTATACATCCACTTGTGTATATAGGAACCCACACGTGTGGAGGTAAGTCCACAGATGCAGAGGTGGATGTGCAAGCTTAAATAATGCATGCTGGTACGCATACAAACATGCATATAGATGTGTACGCACATTCAGGTGTCTACTTGCTATAGCTATATGCATGTGTGACACGTACCTTCACGTGCAGGGGAAGTATACCCGCAAGTTTACACGGTTAGGTATCTACAGGAATGCAAACAGGTGCACACACATGTACCTGTCGGTACACGTGTACACACACAAGTGTGCATACACGTTTCTATAGCTGCACAAACCCTGACAGAGGTAGGTATATAGGCACTAAGGCACACCTGCTCTCCTTGGATGCCTACCTATGGGTGCAAAGCAGACCTTTGTGCATATAGGCACCCGTCTAACACGTGCTCAGGCACGTGCTTGTACCTTTGCACGCCTGCCCACACCCAACCATACAGCTGTGGACATCCTTATAGACACAAAGCATTCAGATGCACACAGACAGCCCCGTGTGTGTCATGTATAGACACCCCCGTGCCTTTGCATACACAGATTATGTGCATACCAATGTCCACCTATAGACGCACCCAAGTCCACTCTCTGACCTGTTCACGTAGATAGATGCATGTGTTATCCATGTCCCTTAGGTGGATGCAGTCATGAATGTAGATACTCCCCGTAAGGGGGGATATGTGTACTCTCCTACAGGTACAGCCTCCTATAGATCCATGTGGCCCCCTCCATGGATGACTGTAGAGAAATGTACATTTTCCACAGAGGCTCCTAAGTGAGGGCAACCTGAGTTGTTGGTGCCTGGCACCCTTCCCTCTGGAAGTCTCAGGAGAAGGAGTTCTCCCCCGTGACGTAAGAACCTTTTGGGGAATGTAGGGGAAGAAGTGTCCCTGTCATAAGGGGAACCTTCCTACTCATGAAACCTTGGGGTGAAGACTTCATCTACATATTGCTGGACCTCCACCCTCTTTCATTGTCGCTCTAATATTTCTTCTCCGAGGGATTTTGTCTCCATAACCGTGATCTCCTCCTGTGTGGCTTCCCTGAACTTGGAGTCTCTCCTAGAGACTCTGTGGGAAGGAGTGCATCCCTGTATGGCAAGGTCTGCCCATGAAGAGTGTCTGGATCAAGGGCTCCTTCATCCCCTTAGAAATCCCTGCTGGGGCGGTTCAGTTCCTCGTAAAGGATGTTTTCCCACTAAGATTGTGACTTCTGTCCCCTGTGTCTGGAACCCCTCTCCATTTGATATCCTAATCTCATCTCTAGTTTTAGAGACCCTCAAGGTATCTGTATTTCTCCTCAAGTGTGCTTAATTCTTCTAAACCACTCCCTTATCCCTCTCCTTTCTGTGGTGGTGGGTATTTTTTTTTCCTTTTGGTTAAACAACAAAAAGGGGTTTCTCCTTGCACCCCCCTCCCACAGTCCAGCTCTTGTTGGGCCAGAGGAGCACAGTGTTAGATGACACATTTGCTGCATCACTAACTCTAGGAGGGAAGGGGCATATTGATGGTGGGTCGTTATCTGAAACAGCTTGAAGAAACCTGCATCTCTCTCCCTGGATACTCCTAATAGCAGCAGAGGGTGCCTTATAAGAGAGCAGCAAAGGATGCCAGGCTTTTGGGAGAAACCTGGATGCGGGAAGAACAGCCAGCAAGCTTACGGAGCAGCAAAACTCCCCAGCTGGCTGCCTTTGCTTTGGGTGATGAGTTTGTTTAGGAGCTGACAATCTGTCTGGTTGCTAAAGGAAGCGAGATGTGTTGATGGAGGGTATCTGGGAGTACATACTGTTCCTTCTCTTTCTTTTCCCCCATACTGTTGCTTTCCAGTGACTTCAGTGTGTGTGTTCCAGAGACTTGAGAGGTTGTTCGGCATGTCATTTACCAGATTTACAAATCCAGAGTCCTTTCTGCTGTTTCTTAGGGAGTCATGTTATTTAAATAAAACACCAGATTTGGTAGCCATAAAATTGTTCCCAGTCCTGTGACTGAAAAATTGGGCACGCAGAGCTGAAGCATCTGTTGAAAGAAGGTTTAGTACAAAAATAAGTCTAAAAGAAGCCGATAAATTTTTTAGTCAGATCTAATAGAGCTTTGCTTTAGGACCTAAAAAAAAGGCAAAGGTCTATTAAAAATAGATAAACAAGATCATATCAAATTTGCAGGGAAACAAGTTAAACTGTAGTTTTTACAGTGTTTGTCTGGACGAAAAAATCTCAGTAGTTTTTTCTTGTCTGGTTTATATATTAAAAGTACTTTTTTCCTGTTTTTTTTTCCCTTTCCTTGAAATTCTAACATGTGTTCTTGAAGTACTGTGTGACCAAATGTTTATTTCATAGTTCTGACACAAGCACAGAGTTCCCGGTAAATAGCCGTGACTGTCCTTTCCTCTAATACCACTCTCATTTTAAAACTACTTTTATATCGGTTTAGTATTTTACTTAACGCCTGTCTGCTTTCAGATGTGTTAATTAATGTTGTACCTTGATGGAGTGGGGACAGTACACGTGCCCAGACTGGCAAGTGTTAACAACTTTGCAAGTTTGTATTTTTACTTATTTAGGCCATTGCTTCATTTTATTATAATATTACAACTGATGTATAGACCTGATTCTGCAGTCTTGCACACCTGCTCGCACAAGAAATGATGGCACTCCTACAAACTCAGAGGTCAAAGTCAAGTACACTGGGCTTGTCTTCATGACACCTGCAGAGGTGGTTCCCATCAGATCTAGCTGAAGATCTGTCTAATCACGTTTTTGTTCTCTTTGGATTCTTGCTGTAGATCCGCGCTCTCAAGAAATAGCTACAAGACCTCATTTCTGAGATGACGTTGGACTTGACTTTAAGTGCTAACTCTGACTAATGGATGTGGCTGTGACCTTTACGTGCGTCTACGCAGGTAGATTTAGCCGACCCCTGATTGTCTGGTGCTTCTTCCGAGCTGGCTGCCTCTGGAAGGGCTGGTGAGTGGGTCTTTGACCTGTGTCTGAGGCGTGGGCTGATGGCTTGAGCTTCAGGGGTGGTCCAGATCTTCTCCTGCCTCTGACTGCGTTTCCTGACCCTCTCCCCTTCCCCTCCTGCCAGGTTCTCATGTGGCTCCAAGATGAGGCAGTTCAGGGAACTCAAACTGCATAAAATTCCTCACTTTAAGTTGGATTAGTTTTCTCTTGGCATAGTTCCCTGGAACGTGGGGTCAAGAAAGAGCCGGGAACGGTGCGGGAGAAGTGGCACGAGCAGGCTGGTGGAGATGGGAGGGATGGAGAGGCCTCTGCAGCAGCAGCTGGATGCTGAATTGGCTCAGTTGTAGTGCGAGTCTATGTGATGGGGTGCTGGCAGCAGCTGGCTGGGGTGACTCAGGAGATGCGTGGTTTGTTTTGCCGTCCCGGAGCGAGGTGAGCCGGGGGGCTGAGTAATGGTTTCAGGCATCCCCAGCTAAACTTATCCGTGGATGTGAGTCAAGGCCCCGAGTCACATGAATTGTTTACAGTTTTAGATCTGAATGGTGTTTTGATGATTAGATGATCGCTCATTGGCTGCGTGGGGGTGGTGGCCACTTAGGTTTTGTATTAATTCTTAGGGCATTCCTAGATCAGAGTGGCCGAAAGTTGCAGAACTTCTGGAAATGTTGTCGTTGGTGTGTGCGGGGTGATCTTAGCCAGTAAGGGGCTGTAATTAAGACTCCCAAACTGATTATCTGGGTGATCTTAGCCTTGAGATGACAACTCTGTGCCCCTCTTTCTTTAGCTGAGAGAAGAATGTATACTTAAACAGATGCACTTCTTGGTTTAATGATTCTTAACTGCTTGGCAGGTAAGGCTTAGTAAATGCTTGTACACCATGCTGGGGAGTTTAAACGACAGCAATTGTGTAGCTGTGAAGTTTTATATTAAGCATGTAGCAATTTACAAAAGGAAAGGTGGTTTGGTTGGGTTGGTTTTTTGTTTGGTTTTTTTGTTTTTTTTTTTTTTTTTTGGCCCAGCCACTCGGTATGGAAAGAACAGCTTACTCCTTGAATTTCAAGCAGTGTTCTTTTGCTCCTTAGCATCATTAAAACAGAGGTTTTAGAATTGGAAGGGATTGATTTGCTGGTTTGTCGGTGCTGTTGATTCATTTAGTGGGCTGGAGCAGAGCACAGCTTGCTTTTCCAGAGCTACGCTGCCTCTGCAGTGCCAGCAGCTGTAGAAAGCTGTGGCTTTTGTCTGGGCAAAGCAGAAAAAGCAGGGCGTAGAGGTATACAGTAATGAGGTGCACATCCTTGTGTAATGTCACTGCTTGAATATAACCTTTTTAAAACTCCTTGCTGTAAAATTCTTCGGTGAAGGGATTACATCAAAATAAATGCCTGGTGCTCGCTAGACTGGCACGTCACCTGACTGGTGAGCTGCGATGGGAGGTTTTATTCTGCTAAGACTATAAATGACTCTCATGTGGCTTGTCTAAATGATGATTCTGACCTTGACTCCCAGCAGATTTCATTGCCTGCGATGAAAGTGTAGCTTTTCCCTTGCAAATGTGTGTAAATTCCTTGCGACATTCCCAGGTCGTTTTGTGGGACAGGGTTTGTTTTTTTTTTTTGGCAGGTGCGTGCTCCGTTAAGGATTTCTTACGTGCTTGCACGTTGGTTTTCTATTTTCTCGGTTTAATTCTAACCCCTAGTGATCACTTATGCTAGGTAATAAATGTTTCCCCCGAGGCTGAATTCCCAAGTGCTGCTTGTAATGAGTGTGGTTTGAATGCTATTTAGTAAAATCTCATCATTGGAGGCCATATTCTTTTATTACATATAATACTTGTGGGTCTGTCTCTCTATGAATGTCTGCAGTTTAATTTTAGAAGGTGCCTGCATGTGACTGCATGGAACTGTGTACAAAGATCAATACGTCAACCTTTGGGATGGAGGCCTGGCAACAGAAGAGAAGATAAAAGAAGACTGGGGAAAAAAGTGATAGAAAAATAATGGCTGTGAATGCAAGTAGATGGCAGGCTATAAAACGTAATGACATAGAAATGAGAAGCCGGGGTGTGGTTCAGGGTACCTCAGACCTTGTAACTGAATGGGAAACTTGCATTTTGACAGGAGGCTGCGGCGCCGTACCTCTGTTGCTTTCTCGGGTAAAAAACGTCTAAACACGCAATGATCTTTGTATTTGTATCTTTCTTGGAGGGACAGAAACCTGGTATTTGAGTTTACAAGCAATTAAAAGTGTAGTCTTAGCTTTGGCCCTGACTTGGTGCATGAAAGATGAGCAAGGTAAAGCAATTACGACTTTCAAAGCCATGTTTGACTTTTTAGGTTTTCTTTTTAACTCTGTCTAGTGAATTGTAAAACAATGTGATGATTTAACTCAAACAAGGAAGAGGTGGAAGTAAAACTAAAAAGAGAGAAATCAGCTAGGTAGCGCAGAGATAATAGGCAGATTTCTCTGTGTGACTGAGTGACCTGCAGCACTGGTTAAATTTGAGGAATACTAAAGACTGAAAGAAAAGAATTGGTCCAAATGTTCTGTAGACCTGCTGCAGTGGTAGGGTGCAAAACTAGCCACTTAATTTTCCTCTTCGATATTTATTTTCTTCTCCAATTTTGCAGATTCAGAAGGCCAGAGATCTGAGAGTAGAACCTCAGGCATGTGAAGGAAACATCCTCCTTGAAGTATGATGGCTGATGTCCTGTTAAATTCCTATATAGAGAGATGAGCTATGGGCAAGTTACAAAATCTGAATGATGAATGGAAGAGAGAGAGCCTGAGAAATAAGGTCCAGCCTCTAAATAAAAATACTGCAGGCCACTTGGTTTAAGTCCCAGCAAAACTGTTAGGTTCTAGGGCTTCAAATGAGCAGCAAACTGACTAGGAGGAAAAGGGTGAATTAGGGATAAAATAAGCTTTAGCTGTTTCTTGCACAAAATCCTCTATGCTCAGGTCTGCAGTTAAAGGCATTTGTAGCAAAAATGCCCCACTGAAATGCCTCAATTTCAGTCTAGAGAAGCCATAATTAAGTTCATTTCTTCCTTTCTTATCAAATGGCTACCAATGTCAGTTCAGGGTCTTTCCTGATAGAAAGTTTGTAAATACAAACATAAGGTGGGGAGCCTTACAGCCGGACTTCCATAGGAGCAGGTGCTGTCAGTCACTGATGCAGGCTGCAAACAGAAAGGAAAAAATTGTTCGTATTTTTAGTTGGAACCACAATCCTGTCTTCTGTTAGAAGCAGTCTTCTCAAGATTAAGATGAAATATTGTGAGGAGGTAAAAAGGACTGAAGGTTTAGTAAATTCTGTTTACTTGTTTTTGTTGTGCAGCTGTGGAGAAACTGTAATACCTGCTCGTAGGTGTGCTGCAGGCAACAAGGGAGGCAAAGTAGATTCTGGAAATCTAAATTCGGCGCATGTGTACTGGATTCAGCGGAAGACTTTTCTGGGCTTTCAGCTAAATCCAAACTCTGAAATGGGAGAAGTCAGTAAATGAGAAAATAGGACTGAAGAACTTGAAATAATAGTTCTGTGGGGAGCTTTGAGGTCAAAGACTTTAAAAAAAAAATTTTTTTTTATTTGAGAACACTTCTCAGCTGAACGTTTCCCTGCTTAAGGCCTTGAAGCAGTAAATTGCTGTCATGCTTGTGCCCACTAGCTGCGTACTGAATACCTTTAGAAAACTTTTTTTTCGTTCTAGTTGTATTTTGGGAAGGCCAATGTTATTTAAGTGTGTTGGCTTGGCATTTTTTGCGTCAAAAAATTGTGCAGCTATTTATTCCTAGAGCAGGAATTCAGCCTTGCAGACAGAGTTGTTGATGAACTACTGGCTTCCTAATGAAACTTTGAAACTTCATCTTTTTCGTAGGTGCAGCTCATCTAATCTGCGCTTACTCTGAAATACAGTACCTAGAATGGAGAATGCTGAGATTGATCAGTTGTTACTTCTTACTCTGCAAAAGTGCACACGAAGCTGATTGAATTGGCATCCTGACTTGCAATGCTTCTCCCTAAATACGGGCTTTCATACAGATTGTGCTGTAGAGACAACCTTTAATTGTTTTTTTAATTTATTCTAGTATTGTTATTGGAAAACATATGTGTAAAATCATATATATTGAAATATATTTTATTTTTATTATAGTAGAAATATGCACAGATGTCTCTGGTGAAATAGTCATTAAAGAGAGCAGAGGCTTTCATGTGACTTTCCAGAAGACTCGGTGGCCAGCAGAACAGTTCCCTGAAGTGAATGACATTTGCAGGGACCTTTCTGAGAATCAAATGACATGGTTATGCTTGTGTTCTTTTTATGTCTGAGATGAAAGGCTTTTCTGCAAATGTAACATCGGAGTGCTCTAGAATAAGCAAGGATGGGTGAGAGTCTAGAATTAATGTTCTTCTGCACCCTCGAAAAGCTCACCATAGCGCTGGGACACTTTGTAAAGTATTTTCCATACTTCCATATATCCTTTTGCGAGATAGCGCCGCTTCATCTCGGGTTTGTAGCTGGGGTATTGATGCACTGAAATTAAGACCGCTTGTCGATAAATTTGGAGTTTCCACTATGAAGTGGAGATGATCTGACCTTTTTCCCCAGATGTCTTGTGTCATTATTAAATAGCACTCTTACTGAAGCATAGTTCCCACTGACTTCAGTTGGAGCTGTGAGTGCTCGGCGCTGCTCTAAGTTCTGGATCACGAGCCATGAAAAGATGATGATCTAACAGTTAATGGCCAGATGTGAAAAGTTTACTGAGGGTGTCTTGCCTAGGATTGCTGAAGACATGCCTAAACAGATGCAGGCAGACCTACGTTTTTGCTCTGCATATGCTGAATTGGTCAGATATGAGTCATTTAATGTCTTGTTCTCTTCGGGATGCATCAGCACAGCGCTGTGCGTGAGCCGACAGTCCCACTGTGCAGCTTCTGGACCAGAGCTGGCTTCTGTCCATCCAGCTTAAGCTCCAGTCTGTCTGCATCTGCCTGCATAGACTTGCCTATAGCAACTTCGGCAAAGAAGAATACAGAATTTAATTACGTAGGGCAGCACTTAACAGCCTAACTAAAACCCCTTGTTCTTCTTGAAGTCTCCTGCCTCCTTCTCTGTGTGCTTTGCAGCTTCCCAACAGGGGAGGCAAAGCATCAGCAAAGTCCAGCCTTGAAACCGTGTTCTGTCCAGTGGTGGAGACAGGTTCTTCTGAAAGAAATAGTGTGTGCGTGCGTGCCTATTTGCAGGATTTGTGACTTCAGGCTGAGTGAATGACCTTAATTCTGGGGTTCTTTATTTTTGGTCAGCTTTCCAGCCTTAATATTCTTCTAATAGCATTTTGCTATGTGAAATGTTTGAATGCTGTGGCGTGCCGACCTTACTTTAAATTGGAGGGGTGGCAATGTTGGAACTCCAGGTATTTTTTTTTTTTCCTCCTGACAGAGCCTTAAATAGGCAGGCAGTTGCATTTTTCATGAGTGTCAGAAAAAAGAGGAAAGTCAGTTGAAAAATTAGTTAGCTACCCAGAACTGCTGAACCACTCTATTTCAAATTTTATTCCGAAAGCAAGTACTTAAAAATAGAAGTATGCACATGCCTTCATCTGACAGTTAACAAGCAAAGCTTCCTATTTACTTCACACAGGTGAAGTGATCAACATTTAATCCTGAAGTTATGTGAGAAAAACCAGGGAATGGACTGTTCTCATAAAAATGACTCAAGGACCAATTTAGGAAAAAGCTTATTGCAGTTCATGCTGGTATCTGTTCCCAGCAAGCTTTCCTTCCAGCTACCCAGAAGCTTGCTGACTCAGATTTAGTGTTCTCTCCATGACTTTACTGTTTATGGAGGTGGGGAAATCTGCTTGGATCCTTTTCAGTATCGGCTAAGATCATTTTTATTGTTTGCAGAATGCGCTAACGTGTTTGATGTGGATTTTTTTTTTTTTTTTTTGAAAACCAATCTTCTGCGTTCTGGCATGAGAGATTATTGCCATAATTTCCAGCATTTCGCATTGACCAGTGAGGTATTAATTGAAGTGGCTTTCTGTAATACTAAACTGCTGTAATTTTTCTGCTCTTCACTGGCATTGAATCCCACTTCAGTCTTGCTATCTGCTGTTAGTGTGTGAGATTTCAAGAGTTGATAATAAAATCCTTTTTGTTTTCAAGTAAGGTAAAAAGTAGTTGATTCTCTTGAAGATTTGATTCAGGTGCATAAGGTATTATTACTTTTATGTGCTTTTAGCAAGTACGTTGAGGCTGATACTTGGCTTTCCATGATGAAAGATGTGACGGAAATGAAAATGTTTGTGTGCTCCCTTCATTTGTTTGGCTTTCCCTTGGCTGCTTTGGAGGCAGTGGTGGGTCGTAGAGGTGATGAACCAGGGTAAAGGCTGGAAGGCAAGGAGTAATATTTCAGACATACTGAGTGTACGTATTATTTTTGTATAATTTTTTATTTTTGGACTGTGATGAGCCACTTGGCAAGTTCAGGCAAGCGGCCTGAGAAGCAACAAGTAGATAGCTGGTGAACTGTCACTTTATTTCATGCCCCGTGTGCTACAATGTGGATGCTTGCTTTTGCCATGTGTTGTGCATGCTGAGAAGGTGAGAAGTTCACAGGACTTGGTGACATTTGCTGTAACTGTTCTGAGAATTAGTCTTCTGCTAGACTGCTTTTGAAAGTCAAGCCATACAGTAGTGATATATCATGCTGCTGTGTTTTAAACCAGCTGGGAGAGGGGAAGAGAAACAAACAGGTTGGTCCAAGAGGTGAGCTTTGCTAGGGTCTGGGTTTTTCTGTCTGTAAGGCAATACTTTCTCTTTGTGAAGTTAAACCCGGACTCCAGCCCATCCTCCAGCATGCAAACCTGTTAGAAATGGATTATCTTTTGAATCACGCTAACCTGAAAGTGCGGTCTCCAGACATTATCATAGTTGGTGTCAAATCCTGTGTTTTGTTATTTCTGTACACATTAAAAGATGCTTAGTTCTTTAAATCTGAAGGGGATTGAAGATGTCGAGAAGCAAGCATTCATTGTGGGTTTGTCTTTTTTCAGTGTGTCACATTAATTTTTTATGTGTATTTTTTTTTTTTTTTTTTTTTTTTTTTTTTTANAGAGAGAACCTTGTTTGGTCTTCAGGATTTTGAAAGAGGCAGGAGGAAAAGAATTATTTGCCTTCAAGAAGGACAGAGTTAGTAGTTTTTGACCTTGGTAGTTGAATGTAACTTTTCAGTTCCTGTAAGTAATGTTAGTGGAAATGGCTCTTTTGGTAGCAGAGATTACAAAGGTGCTGCGGGAGTGCACTCTGACTCTTCTCCCTGCCAGCCTGTGTCCAGGTTTCACCTGTCCTTCAGAAGGGAAGGGTATCTGATAGCATTTGGAGACGCCATCTGTGCAGTAAAAGCCAGTCCAGGCTTTCCTCTTAGCTATCAGTTACCGTGTCCTTACCTGATTTTTGACAAATACCATCTTGTTCCATTACTCTCTTTCCAGAATACTGCTGCAAAGGTCATTTTCCTGATGGCTTATGCAATGGCTCTCTGTAACCATGCACGAGTTCTCATCTCCCTTCCACCAAGGACTTACCTGTATTCTCAGACCTTTTCACAGCCTCTTGTTCTCTTCTCCTTTGGAAGTCAATGTCCTACTGTCATCCTTGATGCCAGCCCCCACCAGACGTTTGTTAGTGCAGAAATGGCTTGCTTGGAACCGCATCTTCTGTATCGCCTTTGTGCTTTGAAGGTGGTTGGCGCAATCATCTGCAAAACTGCGATTTATTCTTCTTCACGTTCTTCATTGGATGCCAAGAGAAGCCTGATGATGGCAGGGTGTCGATACGCTAACATCCCTCATTGCAGGGGGAGCTGGGAGCTACATTAGCATGCAGCTTGCTTGCTGTTGCGCTCAACTAACCTGTTTTCATCCTTTTTCTGATATAGGAGTATAAAACTGAAGGAGATGGAGTATGGAGACTGAAGGTCTCGGCTTGGAAAGGAGGGAGTAGACAATGCAGTCTATCCCGGTCAGGACAGAGTTGGAGGATTTGGTAGGAGGACCTGCAATGCCGAGATGTTTATGTCAGAACACAGCTCCCAGGGACTGGAATATCAGCTAATACTGTCCCTTTCCCTGTTTCCCCTGTCAGCTTTTGTCCAGCTATTTTCCTTATCTAGAACCCATGGTCTTCTGGGCTCAGGGCTGCTGCGAAGGCCAAACAAGCAACACTTTCTTGTCATAAAGCAGTGACTTTATTTCAGTATCCTAGATCTTGCGTCCTTCCAAACAGCTTTCCTTTTCCTGCGTTTGGATCAAATATTGAAAGTCATAGTAACTTACGTGTTAGAGCTAGAAGTGATTTTGTACATGGGCAGAAATGAAAGATTCCTAGCTATCAAGTAACAAAGCACTAATAGCATGCCAGAGCTCTGCGTGAATATTAGCTATCTCCTCTGCTTCTGCTTTATTAGTACCGCTGTGATCTATTTCTTGTGCTCTGATGGATGTTGAGATCTAACCTGCTGCCACTGAGACTGATGACAGGAGAGCTGCATCTTAGAATGAAGGTATTTTAGACTGCAGTGTTTTAAACACTGCTGTTAAATATTGCTGAAATATCTACAGTCTTACATGGAAAATCTTATTTCAAGCTTAAATAGAGGAGTCGAGGGGCTGGTTTTGTTACCACCTTAGCTTTCCTGCCATAGTCATTATTTCCTAACATAAGCGTGAATTTTAGCTGGTGGGAAAAAAACCTCTGGAGAGGAGAATAACCAAGCAACAAAATAAATAGTGGAAGAAGTGCTGAATACCAGACTATCCCTGATTTTTGTTGTCTGACTTTGTAATGCATTTAAATAATGCATGGATGAGCACAATACAAGCAGAACAAATTAGGCTTCAATGCGAGAATTGTGGGAGGGGAAGTCTGTTAAACTACTGTTGCATCTCCTTGCTGAAGCAGTGTCCTGACTAACCTCCCCAGTGCTGCTGGTGTTTGCAACTCAGGTCAAATTAGTGGTATCTGCATATTCTAGAAATGCTTTTTAATTTCTTCTTTGAGGTTTGCTAACTGAAGGCATTACATTGCACATGGCAGACTTTGCCAGCTCTTACGGTTCTCACCTCTGTGCTTCGTTTATCAAATGATAAGGTATTTTGCTCAGTCATTTATGCAGTTTTTGATCCATGTGAGTTGGAAGACATTGTAGAAAATGGGATTTTGTGGGACACTGTGAAGTAGCTAATCTTTTTGAAAGCCTCCGTTGTTTGCTGTGCAGGAATTAAGTCAAACGAGTGCCTTGAGAGTGCAGCACAAACTATATTTCAAAGGGTTCCCAGGCTTAAGTCAGTTAGGACTGTGCTGGTAACTTTTCAGGAGCTGAGG
Organism: Pandion haliaetus; assembly: GCA_013401275.1. NCBI lineage: Eukaryota > Metazoa > Chordata > Aves > Accipitriformes > Pandionidae > Pandion > Pandion haliaetus. Next base: position 27,713 of record VYZV01045395.1, read on the forward strand.
ACCATGTGTACAGCTTCGGTATCTACTTTATCTCTAATGGGATATCGTTAACAGTGGAAAAATTTCTCTTTCTGCTGCCCATTTTAAAGCTAATGCAGGGTTGTATGTGACTTTATAGAAAGCAGTCTGCAGGGTAGATCACCAGAGCTGATACCACTAAAGGTCAGATTTTGCTACTTCTTGTTTTGCCTTTGGGAAAAATGCTGGGGTTTGGGCATTTAAGGTTGGGGAGGAGAAACGTAATGTCTTCAACACTTGCTGAGGGTAAGAAATGGAGCTTCATCCTGTTGTACCTAGGAAAGCATCTGTACAGACGTTAGTACTGTAGGTCCAGGAGAAATTCTGGAGGGCAAAGGTTATGAGGGAGAAAAAAAACTAAGTGAAGCAGAAAATACTTTGTATTTTAATAGGGACAAAAATTGTATTTGGCTTTACTGTCCTGGTAATTGACCACTAGATGGGTGCCCATGGAAGGCCTCAGTCTCAAGTAGTCCTGCTTTTAGAACTCCTGGAGAGAGGATCCAGACTGGCTTTGTTCAGCGGAAGAGTTACATCCTCATGTGTTGGGTATCTAACTTGTACAACGCTGAGATGTTTGTGTTTGAATTGCTTAAGGACTACAGATGCAACAGTGTAGTGTTTATCTCTTCTTCCTCTGACCTAGCTAGATAGGTAGCCCTTAACTAATTTTATAGACTTGAAGCCCAAAAGGAAGACTAGAATAGCTTCCAGGGAGTTTCTTTGTCTAGACTAAGGTCAGCTTTGCTTATTACAGCTGTGTTTAAATTACAGGAATATTTTCCGCACAGCTTTACCAGTCATACTATGGGCAGTGGTCAAAGAAGAAACTTAGAAGTTGCAGTCTGAAACCTCTTACTGCAGCTCATAGACTCTTATGCCAAACTTGCCATGCTTGATACTCCAGGATTGCCATGTTGTTTTAGTCTCCCAATAACTAGAAGTAATTATTTCAGCACCTTTGACTTGATATGATGTCATTGTACTTTCTTTATTCCTTTATAAGAAAATTGAGGGGACCATGTTTGACTAAACAAAATAGGATTTAATTTTGGTTCTGCTCTGGCTGGGGCTCATCCTTAGCTTCCACGTGGGTAAGAGTGACAGAGCACTTGCTGGAGACAGATACAGAAGCAGTGCTTCCCTGAACAAAATAGTTTTTTTTTTTTTTCCTTTTTTTTTCTTTTTGCATCAACATCCTCTGCCATAATCCAGGCTTTTAAGTTGGTTTAAATTGGGTTATTCAGTGCTAATGTTATGCAAGATTCTTGATTAGTGGTGTGGAGTTGGAGTTGTGGGACTACTTGGAGCGATGATGGAATTAAAGTAACCGTGGCAACCATTATAATTAAAATAGGCTTCCTTGGGAAGCGAGGCTGTGTGTGTCCGTGTGTACACATTTGCTGCATTCATTCCTGCCCTGTGCGGTGGCATGGTGTTATGTAAAATGTTCAGTGCCCCGGCACTCAGGGTGACCGTACCAGTTTTTGAGTGCATCTTTTGTGAGCCTTCAGCCTCACCAACCCGCTCTCATCTGCTTCTTTTCCTCTGAAGAGCAAAACCTGTTAGCTCCCTCAAATTAATGTCTTGAATGTTTCTTTCTGTAATATTTCAGCTCTTGAGTGCAGATGCTGTTGGAGTGCAGAGCTCGGTGTGTACCAAATCGCTTGAGTTTTCTGAGTAATCGTGACAATGTGTATGTGGGTTTATGGCAGTGAGCACAGCTAACTCTTGCTTAATGGTTCCTTTAGGTTGTGCAGAGAATCAGTTCCTATAATTCAGGCTAATTATACCAACTTCTGGCTCTTGTAAAAATAGAAAATTAATGGTGTGGTTCGGTGCTGTTATTTTGATGAGTTTGGCAGTGGCTGCTTCAGGTGCTGATACTGCTGCAAAGCAGAGGAGCAGCACAGAGGGATGATGGTGGAGAAATCCTTAAATGTCAAAGCTGGGGTAAAAAGCTAGTTGTCATGAATTTTCGGGAAAGCCTTGGGGTATTGAACTGCTGTAATGCTATGTGGCACTTTCAAAACTCAAAGCTTTTTTCCTAATTTTAACCTGTTGTTTATGGCATCTTGTGTTATCTTTAAGTGAAAAATCACCCAGAGATTTCTCTTAATGCATTCAGCAGTGGCTGTTCAATTGCTCATTCTTCCTTTTCTATATTGACCAATATTCCTCGCTGGTGACTCCTCAGTTAATTTTTAAGTGTTCTTCCATTTATGGAACAGCTAGTTTGCTAGCTTGCCCAAAACAGATAAATTGTGTCTTGTTTTCAAAGAGATGTATTGTGTCTTGGTCAACATCTGGAGTAAAGGAAGCAAGGGAAAGAAAAAGAGGGCAGAAAAAAGAGGACTTTCCCCCCCTCCCTGGGTTGCCACCCTTCATTGTTTGCTATCTCAGGGATGTTGGCTTGCGTTTGTCTTACTTTCTAGACATTGAGTGGCACAAGAATATTTTAGAGATCGTCTCTGCTGGTCTTCAAAGGAGTTGTTGCAGGCCACGTCTGAAAATGATGTTTACGCTGGCTCTGGCCCTACTGTGAATGCAAGGCCAGGACACTGTCATGTGCAGGCTCAATGTACTTCTGTTGGGAACTCTATTCCTGATGGGCATAAAGATACCATAAGGACACGATAACGAAGCTGTCATCACTGGGAAACGCTTTACGCACAAACTTTATTTTGTAAATACCTTTCATACAGACTGTAGCCCATAGTGTTTAAGCTGAATATAGTCCAAATTGATACAGCAGTAGGAGTAAAAAGAAAAGGAGGAAAAAAAACCCAACCTAAACTAGTTTCAAGTCTCACTTGAAATTCTTATGTTAAATCCCCATTGCTCAAGAGGTGGAGGAGAAGTCCAGAAAAGCCATCTGTGTAGTGAAGGCTGTTTTAAGGGTAGTTGCTGGGTTGTGTGAAGGGATAAGGCAATTGCATTGGCAGGGAGGAGGAGGGAGGCTGGAATGGGTCTCTGGGGAGTCTTCAGCAATGAGAACGATTTTGAACTGAAAAGTAATAAAGGAACAAGTGATGTTTTGTAGATGAATGTGTTTGTGTGGTTGCAGTCTGCTTTGTTACTGATAGCAAGAGCAGTGTCATGCCTGTCATGGGTGCCAAAAGAGCTCGGTTGCAGGGGAAGCCTTGGTTAAAGTAGAGCAGGCTTTTATTAATAGCATTTCTTGTGTGATGCGGTCCAATCTTCATGTTTCAGCTTTGGTTTTATGATACCTGAGTGACCGCTGGTAAACAAATTCTGCTGTAAAATAGTGTGAGGTTGTATCTGAAGCTATGGTGTGTCTGAGCAGCACTGAAGATCTGCAGTAGTGCAGGAAGCCTTCAGAAGGGAGCTGGATAGCTGTCACGCAGGAAAACAAGAAGCATTTTCCCCTAAAGCAGGTCTGTGTGGAATGCATACAAGAGAAGCGTCTTAAGAGGTAAGTGCATCCTTCACCCCGCAGCGTTAACAAAGAGAGAAGCAGATGAATGGGTGCCAAATGGGTCTTTCTACATGGAAACAAAGCCTAAAGCTTTGGTCTCTGAAGGTTGTGTGTCTGCTCATCTAGTTTTTAAAACTGTTTCTGTGGTTACCGAACAAACAAGATCAGACAAAGGCAGTACATGTAAGAGAGCCCAGAAGGCTTATTGGTGGTTAGCCTATGCATATGTAGGCTGGAGAAGAGCTGCCTGACTGCAGATTAGGACTTGCACATGTACACAGGTTTAGAGACCTCCAGATACCTTCAAATGGCCAAATAGCAGCAGAAGTGCTGGGAAGCAGAAGTTGCTTTCTGGCCCCAGGAAAAAAAAAACCACAAGAGAGAAGCAAAACAGAATTGCTACTTGATGTATGTCTTTGTGAAGGGAACAGCTTCAAGGGAGTTGCTTGGGATTGTTCATTCTTCATCACTAACAGGCACAGAAGGGCTGAAGTGTCAGTTCCTACTGGAAGGAGGCTTTCACAAAAAAAACCTTTGGTTACTGTTTTCCCAGCTCGTTCTTGAGCCTTGAACACAGTACTGAAAGCCTTTTGTCTTTGTGGTGTTCGGTTGACTTGTGAAAAGCTATGCAAGAAAGATTTTGCTGTGGTCTGTACTTCACTATGGTCTGAGACTGGATCTGCAAGCATAGGTTCTCACCCAAATGGCAGATTTAAAAAATAGAGATGTAAACTCTCATTGTTCAGGATGGAAACCTTCCACTAATCTCTGGGGTAGCAAGATGCTTTCAGAAATGGGGAAGTGAGGAAGAGAAAATCTTTGTGTAATGTTCTGAACTTAGCTGTCTTGTGGTTTTGAGATGACCTTGGGAAAACTGCTTTAGCTATCTGTACCTTTCTCTTACTTACCAAATGAGACAATATCAGTTATCTCTTACAAGCAGATCTGAGGGTGGATGAATGTTTATCACGTGCTCTGTGCTGGGTTTGTACAGTGCTGTTTGAAGACCATTTGCAACTACAAGATAGATGAAACGATAACCCGCTTGATGCGTCAGGAGGGCTTTTTGTCTGGCATCTCACTGTAACTTCTTGTGCCTTTCCAGCTCTGTCTCCTGAAACCCTTATGTGTCTCTGCTGAATTATTCCATGCTCCAGATTGCTTCCTGCCTGTTCTTACTTTGCCTGGACACCGGCCAGCCGACCTGTTAGTTCTCACACCCATGCTCTTCCACCGACCCATATAAACCCCGGTCCAGTGCGGTCTTTGGGACTCATTTCCGGACATCCAAAGAGTTCAAGGGAAGGGTGAATGTATCCTGAGAGGATAGGAAGGAGCATTTGGGTGTGGAGAGAGTTTTCTCCCAGCTGTACCGTGTTCACGCTGTTGCAGGATATCTTTTGAGCTTTTGAAAGGGAACAGCCCCCCCAAATGAAAAAGGGTTTAGTTAGTTCTAAATCAGTTACTTTTTTTTTTTTTTTTCTTANATAAAAGTGTCTGGCATAAATCTCCAACTCTGAAGTTCTGAAATTTATTGCTTATAAATGTAATTTTTCTGGGACTCTCTTAAAGTGGAATCAGTTTCTTTGAGACAGTGCAGAGCCTCTGAAATACACTGTGCAGTACACAGCTTTGCTGGACTGATTGAAGAATTATTTTGGGTTTCATGTGCTTTGACAATTACAGGAAGGTGGTGCCCAGACACTGTCTGCAGGAGGCTTTTGGGTTAGAAAGCTAGTTATCTGGTCACCACAGTAAAGATGCTGCTGGGTAGCTCTAAATGCCAAGAACTTTTTGTGCTTTGCTTTTTGTTTTTCCTTGACTTTTTATTTTTAATATAAATAAGCTGAAACATTTTCTGGTTTCTCTGTGGCAGATGCAGCAAAATGACCACAAATGAGTCATCAAGCTGCCTGAACATGTAAAGCATTTTCAGTCAACGTTCTTTGATATGACTTCCATGCTACATTTTCTGTTGTCTCGTCTGACTTCAGAGAGAAGTTAGCTGCTAATACAGTGATTATAAAGTGTGAGAAAAGCTGCTTCTCTGGTCAATCACATGAAAAATCCGATGAAAGTGTGTTTTAGGAACTTGCATGAGGAAGGACCGGAGTTCGGACAGTAATGCTCTGGCTGATTCATCAAGTGATTTTTGGACATGATTTTTGGATACTATTCCTCAAGTAACCCAATGGCAAAACTGAGTAGGTGTGTACAGACCTGTTAAGCTTCCTGGCCTAAACCGAACCCAGACAATGGTCTTTTTATGCTTCAGGGAGTCTGAGCTGCTTTTTCTCTTGTTTATTTGTTCTTTGTTTCCTGCTCTTTGTCATTTGTCTAAAGGAACAGTAAGTTAATACTGGTGGCATTGATTAAAGGGACACTTCAGTCTCATTATTGAACTGTAGGGAGGCAGCCTTGCTCTAAATTTACACGCACAACCACAGGCCTGCATCAAGTGGAATTTACGTACTCCCCAAACAAGTAAAAAAAAATTACCCTTGAAAATGTCTTGAAATTTGTCCTTCATCTTCATCCAGCAGATGCAAGTTGTTATGGATTCTATCAAATGACCTTGTCTTTGAGATCAGATGAATTCTGTTCTTTCAGTGGTTTCTCTGGACTTCCTTAACTGGGTTTGGGAAGAAGTTGGTTTTTTTGTTTGTTGGTTGTTTTTTATTTTGGTAGGCATGGCAAGAGGTGAGTGTCTGTCTCTGTTAGATAGCTTTGCCTTTTAATGAAGCATTTAGACACATGACTACCTTTAACTGTCCTTCCCTCTCCCGTGCTGGAGGTATGAAAGAGTGGATGTGTCTTAGCTGCTATGACTCACAGCCCAATATGTCAAATTGACATCACCTATATTTTATATTAACCTAGCATGCTGCTGAAGTGCTGGCAAATGTTAGCTTCTGCTGAGTCTCCTGTGGGAATGGTGACCTCAGGCAGAAAGGCGAGGTAGAAATCTGTATATAATAACCACTATCTTCTGTCAGTGAGAGCCTTCTTCCCTCTTCATCTTAAGGTTAGGCAAGACTGTTGAATCATCTCAACCACTTAGTGCTGCCTGAAGGAGGTGTCACTTGTACTTCTGTGGCTCCACACCCTTCCTCCTTGCTTTGTTGCTCCTTCGTTTTACTAGGTAGCCTTGTAAAAAATGGTCGGAGGGTTGGTGGGGAGGATGCGGGTGGGTCTGGGCTGAGTTGAATGGGTTCACAGCGGGATCTGTTGGATGCAGAGCTAGGTACTACATAGGCAGGAGAAGAGGAGGAGGAAGAGGAACCTTTCTCTTTTGGTGCTGCGGAGCTGCTGGATTAGATCAAGCAGCCTTGTAACTTCATCCATCATGCTGATTTTATGGTCTCCCTGAAGTCATTTGACACCAGTCTTTATGGTTTCCCTGCTGACTACTCAGTAACTGTCAGTGAATTAAAAACCCAACTCTCTTCAATGAGGATGATGAAATCAGGATGGCAGGTCTTAGACAAATCTGGTTTTGAGTTGTGTCAGAAAGAATCGGAAAAATATTCTAGGGGACTGTGGATTTTGAAATACTAGGTATTCCTTTTCACGCAGCTTCCTTCAGCCTCTCATCTGAAGTTCAGCCTTGACTCAGTTCTGAGGTGGCTTTGTAATGCATGTTAAGTTCTTGAGCTGTCAAATTTCACTGTCTATTCAATTTCTGAGGAATTTCTGAAGAGAGGAAAAGAAATATGATAGAATGTATTTCAGAAATAAATAAAATGGAGAGAACAAGAGCAGAAAACCACTTAAAAGGCACCTTTCAAGCACATTATAATACATCAGAGTGGAACTTGAGTCAGTCACTGTAAAGCTTTTTGACCCCCTGTTTGTCTTGAGGCTTTCACTGATCCTATTCCTTTTGTTTACTTTCTCCATGTAGGATGTATTTAGATAATCAAATTTGTACACCTGCAGAAGAATACAAGACTCTTTCAGAGTACGCAGCAGAGACCTGCTTGTGTCCAGCTGTGTCAGGCAGAATAAAGTTTGCAAATTTTAGCTTTTTTAATGCCACTAAGGTTTGCATCATCATTTCACAGTAGGGACCGTGCTTGTATTGTACTGTCTGCGGCTCTGGGTATGCAGACGGCTACTTTAATATAGACACAGTGTGTCTAATATTTGGGTCTTAACTCACAGCTGATTTAAGGCAGAGTAGGTGACCTAAACTTAGTTAAGTTTTTGCTGGGGAATACTGCAAGTTAGGACTGGAGATGCAGAGCTTTGTATGCTTGGGAGCCTGACTTTCCGAAGGACTAGGAAGAACAGGATTGAGATGTCTTAACCCAAAGACCTGGGTTGTTTCCACTGACAGCTCAAGAGTTGCTTAAGTTAGCAGTTTCACCTCAGGTAGTAAGATTTATTTAGAGCTAGATTTATTAGACCCGTGTGCTGGAGTCCATTTCTCTCATGAATATGGAGGGATGGAAGGGAGGAAAGTGCAGCAAAACTTTTCAAAGGGGCCAACACATCGTAGGGCATCATTGCTCTGGCAGTTTGAAAAGGCAGGTAATGCTTGAATGTAACACTCTTCCATTCACAGCTGGTGAACAAGATACTTCAGCAAGAAGCTGCTTCTCGGAGAATGATCTGTTCAGTTATGAGACACAGTGGAGCCAAGGTCACCCTTCAGAAGTGTCCTCTAGCACCTAGGTCTCCTTGCATCTGGTCTGTGTTTGAGGTTAAACCGCACAGTCCCAGTAAGAAAAGGGGATAAGCAAAACAGTCCTTTTAGATAGAAACCCTATGAACTATATGGTTTAAAAATGATCAGAAGGCATTTTGTGCAAAGCACAGGTGATGGACAGTTTTCTGAACAAGTGGCATCGGCTTAGCTCTCTTGATGCCTTAAGCTATTTGCCTTTGCTTTAATTTCACCTTCATTGAAGAATCTGCCTGACTTGTGAGTGCATGTGCTTTTGTTTCAATTTGCAGCAAAGTAGAATCTCTTAAATGTGCATATGGGGATGGGGTTGAAGCAGTTGGATAGAGAGTACCTTAATAACCGATTTAATGTTGGTATTTCTGTTCTGTCCCTGCTTCTTCTGTACATAATTTTCATATCTGAATCATTTTTAGGGCAATAGTATTCTTAAGATGTTAGTCCAGCGCTAAGCAAGATGGGCATCTAGTTGTAGTATCCTGGACTGTAGACGTGGCCTCCTGATAGACCTAGCCTATGTTTTCCTCTCTTGGTCAGGCTTGCTACACCCTTAACATTTTCTTGTCTGTTTTCTACTCTTGTCTGAATCTGATATTGATTTTATTTTATTTAGGAAAAAAGCGTAAGTTATTAGCTGTCGAAAGGCAATTTCTGCTTCTAGTGATCTGGGCTTTACCACTTGTGGCTTTGGAGACTTTCTATATCTTAGTGCCAGATTGCTTATGCTGTTTTTCCTTTGATTGCAGATAGCTCTGTTTTATGAAGATATTAGCAATAGCTAACCTGAAGAAGTTGTCAGAAGTTATTTTTTCGTTCTAGCTACCTAAACACTTAGGAGTTCGGGATTTTTATTACCTGTCCACATCAAAGTTGTTAAAGAAAAGCTCATTCCTTGTTCAGTAGTTTGTGTGTGGTTGGGTTTTTACTTTGTTTCTTGATTTCTGTCCAATTTATAGCAAATATTAAACAAATCATTATGAGGTAAATTAAGCACCTTTGTGAACTGTGTCCTTGTTTTCACCTGGTGAACACAGGGGAATAGAAGAGTTGATTTTTCTTT
>VYZV01045395.1:36925-58437 GCA_013401275.1 Pandion haliaetus
CCCAGCCTGTGTAGTCTTTAGCCTTGTCAAGATTGGCAGCTAAAGTGCCACGGAGACCACTTGGGGCTTGTGATGTGAATGCTTGTCATTAAGATGGAACTTACCACTTTATGCGACTCAGCCATCTGAACTCTCCAAATGAAAGTTGCCACCAGCCCAAGCTACGCTCTAAATAAGAGCGTACAGTTTAATGATTTTCCACGCTGAAAATAACCCATGTAATCAATTTTCCATAATTCTACCAGTAGTCCTTCATATAATTTTATTCTCCTCCATTCACCCATGGATTTCTAAAGCTTCTTGTTGGATTCATTTGCAAATATTGGTTATTATCATCAGTCAGTCCTGAAGCTTGGCTGTGAACTGTTAGAAGAGCCCTTGTACGTAAGGCACATACAGCAGTTATCCAAGACAGTAATGTCTTTGCTTTTCCTAGGTGACTTTTAGGAGAGTGCAAGCTGGATGTAAATAATTTTCCAATTAGAAAAGGACTCTGCCCATGTGTCATGTGGGCTTTTGTGGCCTGATAAATGCTCCTGCTTCTTGACACTTGCAGCCATTTAAGAAAACAAAATATAAAACTGTGGCTGCCAGAGTATTTTGCCCGATAGAATCTTCTCAGACTTACAAAATGTGGCTAGACAATAGTCCTGGTGTTCTGTTATATTAATTACGAGGCATCCATCTTTGTATGCAGCCATAACTGCCTTCAGGGTAATTAAAATTTTATTAAAGAAACTAGGAGGAGTAAAGGGAATATTTTATTTGGAGCTGGGGCAGCACTGAGTCTTCAGGATGCTACAGGAGATGTGGAGCTGGCTTGGCTCAGTGTGATATCACACAAACTGTACATCCCCCTTTATTTATTTTTTATTTATTCTAATTTGGAGTGTCAAAAGCCTGGGAAAGCAATTACAATGCAAAGCAGAGGTGTCTGGAAATAACCACATTATGGTTTCCCAGAGAAAATGCCTTCTTCATCTGTGTTCTGAAATGATTGTGTTCCTCAGGAAGGAGAATTTTTTTTTTTCCAGAGCCAACTTAAGACTAAAATTATTGAGGCCGTGGAGTGGGTGATATTGCCCAAGGTGGGTGATAGGCACAAGATTTTCTGACCTTTGGTTAAGTTTTTATTTCCTAACGTAGAAAAAATAGGTAACTCCCCTATTAGAAATGTTTTAGGAAGGAGCTGGTATTGGGAAAGAGGTGGTTTTATATAGCACATAGGTGAAAAATTGGAACCAGGAGTGCCACCTCTGATGGGTTTTTCTGTCTTTCTTCCTTTAGTGCAGTTTTCCAAATTGTAGTTTAATGCCCTTCCTGAGGCTGTCCTGAGATGTGACACTTCTGGGCTGCTCTGATTTTCTGAGGTCTGCAGAGAAAGCTGCTTTTAGAGATCCTTAGACATAAGAAAGAAGTTCTTCGCTGTGAGGGTAGTGAGGCACTGGCACAGGTTGCCCAGAGAAGCTGTGGATGCCCCATCCCTGGCAGTGTTCAAGGCCAGGCTGGATGGGGCTTGGAGCAACCTGGTCTAGTGGAAGGTGTCCCTGGCCATGGCAGGGGGGGGATGGACTAGATGGTCTTTAAAGGTCCCTTCCAAACCATTACTCAACCTTTCCTCTGGCCCAAGCCTTTGCACGGGTGTAGGGAACAGGTGCTTAAAGCAGCAGTTGACACCTGCAAAATGGCCATTCACAACAACCTTTCTATGACGTGTGTGTTTGTGGTGCCATCAGGAGACGATGAAATCTGTGGGGAATTAGCTTCCAGCAGGCTAGATATGCTTCCTAGAAATTTCAGAGAAGATACACTGCTCTACTGGTCTTGTACTTTTAGATTATAAAATCCAAGTAGAACAAAGTCATGCCCTATATTTCAGGTCTTTTGAGCCTAGAGATTTCTCTTCTTTTCTTGTTTCGCTGTCCCAGCTGATGACTTGGCAAAATGCTGTCCTTCGCATTCCTGAAATATTGGAATTTGACAAACTCGAAGAGAAAATGGAGGAAAAATATGCCAGACTCTCATTTTAGCAGATTTTTGTGCTTACGCAAACATAAAGAGAAATCTGTCGTCTCTGTAGGTATATCAGCTTCATCTCTGGCTTTTTTTTTTTTTGGCAGATAGTGACTTCAGAAAAATATTTTTATGAGGTTTGTGGCTTTGTTACAGCAGCGTCTGTTGCTTTGGTCTCGACTCTGATGGTTCAATCAGTACTTCCAGCGTAAACCCCACCTTCAGAAGTCTGTAAGTGTGCCATAAATGTTCCCTCCACGCAAAAGGTATAATTTTTAGAAGAATTGCGCATCTCTTGTAAAAGGTTTCTGTTCGATGTACAGTTGCTATTTTACACACTCAATATATGCATGCCTTACAGATGCAGTTATTAGAGCCTGTAGCTGAAGCTCTCATTAAAATGACTTTTGTGAAAACTGTTACATAAGTAGGTGGCTGTATGCTAGGGAAAAACCTAAAACTGTCTTCAAAGCATGTCTGTATGGAGCACACAATATTTGCACGCTTAAACAATAACAAATCTAAAAAAGCACGAAGCTTTTGAACCAAATTCTTCCTTTAAATATAGCTAGAAAAGCTTTCATGGTCTTAAAAAGCTGAGTTGCAAACAGAAGATTTGGCCCAAAACTGTGGCTTGGTCCTGCCAGTTGTGGGCCAACGCAAGCAGAGTCAAACACTTAATATCATAAAGAATGTATCACAACAGTCTGTTGATCACCTATTCCATTTTAAAGGACAAACCTCTAGTTAAATATGTAGTAATCCTTTTTTTTATGGTCTTTTGCCACTTTTTTGCTGTAACAGAAATATGTTGAAAGCATAAAGCAGTGACCAAAACATTTAGCCACACACAAGGGAGTGAGAAGTCAACATGGAGAGAGGATGTGGATGAAGACAAAGGCCAACACTGACTTTAATTTTTATTTGTTTCTGTCTATGCTTGTAGCAGCTGATTCTCTTGAAGTATATGTAGTGTTGATGAGCTGGGTGTTTCTCAAATGTTTGTTTCTCTTCCATGTATTTCCAGGAACCTCTTTCCTTCAGTGAAAGGTTTGGGTCTTGGAATGGTGAAAATACAGAAAAGGACAGAAACTTGTCGGTCTCTAACTAGAGTTATTTAACTGTAGACAAATTATTAATATCAACTGCTTTAAGAAATCTTAGCTATACAATTGAAGTGATTGTATTGTGAGCCTTGAAAGGGTGTTGCTGGAAGGTTTTGAGCGTTGGAGTTTTGTAATAAATGTCAAACAACTCCTGAAAAGCTCAGGAACTTGGTAATTTAAATTCTGCAGCACCTATATTTAGGTTTGAGAAATAGGGGGAAGAAGAGCTTAAGCCCTGCCTTTGTATTCCAAGAAAAGCACACACTCTGAGAAACCTTTAAATAAATTAAATAATCCTTAAATACACTTGCACGCTGGCACAGTGGCCAACGCTTAACAACTCTAGGAAACCCTTGAAAGAATTAGTGTTGCAGTTAACTGTGCCCCCTGAAGCCATGATTATGTGTGCACATCCAGGAGAGTGAAAAGCATGTTTATTAAAATGCCTCTTGTTTCTGTGTGCAGCAAAGATACCATTTTAATGGAGTTCTGAACCAAAATACGTTTCTTCTTGAGATGGACCCTCTTGCTTCTTTTAAAAGTTCAGATCTTTGTTGTTTCAGCTGCTTGGCTCTCCTGTTACCTAAAAATAAGTGATGAAATTTCGCTAATAGTTCTTTTTCTTCCCATTTGTAATGCATTCTGACCATGCTGGCACTGTCCTGCAGGCTGAATGTCCTGTTGCACGTTTTCCTTCTGCTTGTGCAATAGCAGAGGGAACTTAAGTTCTGGAAGATGGTGGTGGGCAGTACCACTGGGAGAGCCTTCAAGAAGAGTTTTGCTTTTGATGGGTTTGGCGTATTTTGATGAGGTGTTCTTTGTTTTAAAGACTGCAATTTCATACGTTCTGTCATTTTATTTGCAGAGTCAACTTGCATAAGATAGCTGCTACAACAGGGGTGAAAGGTGATACTCCTTCATGAGAACAATGAGAAGGTTTGAAAAATTGTCTCGTGTTCCAAAAGCTTGGTGTTGTAGTAAGTGTTATCTCGAAGGGAGGCTGGCAAAGGATGAGGAATGAGGTGAGGTGTATAGAAATTCGGAGATGTTCATTAGATGACAACAGGGTAATCTTGGTTGGGTCCTCTCCAATACACCTTCTTATCTTTCTGTGGAAGTTTGCCTTTCTTTTTTATCTCTACAAGGCATTATAATGTAGTGCTGGGAGAGGTGATTTTTCAGTGTTGTCCAAAACACATCCAAATATCTCTGTAGTAACTGGCATTTTTTTGCCATTTATTGGACTTTTTATTAGGAGGGCAGGGCATGTTTCTGTTTAGTAGCATGTTCTGTTGTTGGATTCCTATGTAATGGCATTTGCCTCGTAGAGGGAGGATGAGCTGTTATGTTGTAGGATTTTTTTTTTTTCCTGTCGGCATGCACATTTCTATAAATCTTTGCCTTTGAAAATTACGCTTTGCAGAGACTTTTGTAATATATAGCTACAAGTATGTAATAAACCTTATCATTTTTGTCTGCATTTATAACTGATGTGTGTAATAGGAAACCAAAATCATAATTTTATCTTTCCCGGTTGCCCGCTGAAGCTGAAGAACTCCACTCACTAAAAATATATGTGCTTTTGGAGTAATTGGTTCAGGGGCTAGTTTTAGCTTTGTTGCCAGATGGCCCTTTGCTGCCTCTAAAAGAGAAAATCAGCATCTCTGGTGCATTGAGCAAATGTCTAGAGTCTGCTGGAGCACTTGGTGTTTCTCCTGGAAGCTGCTGACAGCCCTGAACACCAGCCTCATTCCTGGTGGTCTTGTCTGAATGTCTCTGCCAGGCTTTTTCATGTATAAAGAGGGTAGAAAACCATAGCAGGTAAAGAGGGAGTACTCTGGATAGGAAAACTCTTTTTGGTTGTCTTTATTTTCCAGAGTGGTTCTCGTGTTGTCCCATGGAGGCTTATTTAGAGCCGAGCATCACTCCAGAGCTCACTTTAACTATTAGAGGGAGAAGATTGTGCAAGATCTTACTACTGATCAAGACCATATATTTTATTTGAGGAAGAGCTGCTACAGAAAACAAGGTATTATCCTGTATTAGCTCCCTGCCAGAAGACATTATTTATCACTGGAAGTGTGATGACTTTGCAGTTCTTTTCAATGGGCCATGTTCACCGAAGACTGTTTTGTAAATGTTTCGCATTGGTATGATAAATGGAAGGATGATGAATAGGAGCGTAGAGCATGGAGGCTGCATATGCTGTGTAAGCTGCATTTATGCTAGCATTTCAGCAGTGCTACCCTTTCAAAAGGCTACCTGACGTTGTGGTAAATTCTTTCAAAAAATAGTAGCAGAATAAGCCCCGGTATAGGTACACAGCCGGTGTTTCTAACACAGCAAGACCCAGAGCTTCAGTAATTTTTGCTCTCATTGCTATCAGCTGACAGGTTTTATTTGGACATGAAACCTCGTGCCTAGGAAGTTGCAACTGATGCTGGATGCTACAGCACAACTTTGCAGAAATGCAGTCTGCTGTGAAAGCATTGAGTTTGCTTATCAGCTCTCTGTAAAACATCAAGTCAGATTTAGGGTCTCTATCCTTTTCTTCAAGGCACTCCCGAGTCTGGTGCCAAGATGTCTAAAGTTCTGCCTGAAATTCTCTAAGGAACATTTGATGAGCTTTGGTGCCGTCAAATCCTTTGCTCAGAAAGGATGGCTGTTTTGTGCGGAGACTCTTGTTGGGTATCTGACTTCATGCTATTCCCTGTGCTTCGTTGTTAAAATCCCACTCCCGCACGTACACAGCAGCATCTGAATTACAGAACCACTCTATAAAATTATGATGGTGCCAAAGGCAAGATTCATTTCTTTGGGAAGAAGATGAAAACAAACTTGACAGACGTTTAGAGAAATCTAACTAACATTATTGGCAAGCACATAACTATAGTGATAAACATGCTGTAAGATTCTGTGCAGAGTATGTTAATTACTCATTTAAGGCTTGATGTTTTGCAGACCTTTGCTACTCAGAGTCTGTCCTTGATAATATTCGCAAATTTCTGAAGATGCAAGTCATGTGTTTGCTGTAGCACATCATGAGAGCAGGCCTTCAGGGGAGAGCCGTGGGGTTCTCCTCTCACTACACATCAGTGGATAGATTTTTAACACTTGTCCCCTCGAATGGTCGAGCAAAAATCTTATGCTTTGTAGTCTTGTAAGCTTGAGGGATTTTGTTTAAAGATTTGTGGTGCTACAGCACCATTAATCCTTCTTATTCCAGTGTCCATTTACGTTATTTTGACGTGGTGTTTGGGTTGTCGTTGAGTTGGGTTGACCTTCCAACATGGTTGTCCTCTGTTTCCACTGCAGTCGTCCATTAGTTTCTTCCAAGAAACAGCCTTTCTTGCCCAAGAAGTTGAGAGGGAGAGCTTTGGGGTGCTTTCCCTGATGGTACTCCCTGTTTTCTCTGTTGTATTAAGAAGAATATTGTTAAATTCGGTATCTGTGCAGCCAGTGTTTCCCCAGTATAGCAAGGAACTAATTATTAATAATTTGTTATTTTGAATGTAGATTGGTTTTGTGGTAACTGAAGCAGATCAAGAGTAATAATTGGAAATGTGTACCCACAGAAGAACTGCATGAAAATCCTGTGGCGACACGGGCTATGAATTGTTTTTCAGTGAAAAAAGTGATGTTACAGTGATGACTTTCAACCTTTTCCGGATTTTGCAGTAGAGGTACAAACCCTTCATTGTGACACTACCTGATTACAGAACTTGCTTTCCCTCTGTGCCCTGTGGAGACTCAGGTTAAAAACATTACCTCAGGATACCTTCAGGTGGCTTTCACAAATATTGTTTCACAAAAGAAATTTCTTTAAATTTCTTCCTCTGAAACCAGTTTGGTATTAACTTTTCATAAGTTAACACCAGTAATTGGACTGTTTCAGCTGCCACGTGCAAACATATTGAGTATTTTCCTTTCTAGTTCTTATATTTGCCTGGCAAAGTAAATAGAGTAGAGCAGTGAATAGTAATGAGTTGGGGCTGATATAATCTCATTAACTGAAATACTTTCTGTCCTATTGATGATTGTCAGGGTATTAGGAAAAGAAAAATCAAAGAATTTGATAGCTGAGTTGATATCAGGTATTCCTGAGAATGGAAAAAAAACCTGCCATTAACTTAATTTTGTTGTCTTGACCTTTATCTCCTCCCCCAGATTAATTGGAAAGCTGAATGTGAAGCCGGTGTCATAACCTGCTGCCCAGGCAGATAGGTGCCTTTAAAACGAGCTCCAGCTTTCCTTTTTGCCAGGAGAAGACTGAGAAATCAACTTCTTACTTTGGCTCCCATTCCTTTATGCAAAGATTGTTTTGGTTTTTAAATGTGTTTATTTAAATTAGTCATGATGAAAATACAGTTGGTGCTTTTGCATTTTGCAGAGATGACTTTAAGCGAGTACCTCCTGAGGGAAAGGGGTCACTTGGTATTACTTAACTCACCCCGTGGATTTCTTAACAGCTTTGGCAGTCCTACCAGAATGAGGTTGTGTATTAATGTAAACCATTCTAATTGAGGCTTGCTTTACAGCTATTGGATTAAAAAGGTGTTAGATTTCACCTCCTCATCCAAGGATTGGCTTGCTTATCGTCGTGTGGCTGCAGTGGCAGAACCTTCTAAGCACCGAGGTGCAGAGTCTCTGCAATAAATAAAACTGCTGGGCACGCTCTTCAGCACGGCAGTACAGACCACAGTCTCTCCTAAATACTGCTTTGTGTGTTCTGATGCCTTAACCGTAAAACTTGCCCTTTGCTATAAAATAGTTTAATATTTTTAAAAGCATTTGGGTTTTTTTATGTGGCAACAAAGAGAATCTTCAAAAGGATAATTGAGCTGAAACCAGCGCAATGAGATCATTATCTACAAACATGAGTAAATGGCTTTAGGAAGTATTTGCTTATTCATTAACTTTGAAATCTGCTTGTGGTACTCTGCAGTTTTCCTTCTGAGGGTTGACAAAAAACAGCGTTTGGAGGCTTAGCCCACAGTGGACTTGCTCTTCTGCACCTTGCTGTGTGCCTCAAATTCAGTTAAAATTAACAAAAGAAAAAACATAAGATTGAATAAATTTTTAATGTCTGGTATAGCAAACATCTGACATCTGTCAAAATTCAAAATGTGAAGTGTCATTGAAACAAGTTTTGTGAAGCTTTTTAGTCCTTTTTCCTTATCTGAAGAGCCAGCCAAAGTATAAAAGCAAGGTATAAAAAGAAGGTTCTTCATGAACACTTTGAAGAATTGTTCAGTTTTTGGAAAGGTGGCACGTCTACTACATGCAGTGGCTTGGCTAATAAAACCAGTTTAAAAATGTGTAAGAACTTTTCTGCGTTTAAGCCACTTTTTACTAAGGTAGAACAAATTTTAAAGCTGTTCCCCAGGATGCATTTGGGGGGCTTTCTTGATCTCAGTAACGATAACCATGTGGGGAGCTAGTCTGGAGTGGCTAATCCCAAACACTCGCATGTGCAGACAGATTGAGTCCTTGCAGAATTTTCAGTGGTTTCTGATGTGTTGCGTGGTTCAAGTCTAGCAAAAAAGCAGGCAAAGCTTCCTGGGGGTTGTGTACTTCTGGCTGGAGAGCGTCACGTTCACAGTCCAGAAATGAAACAGAAATAAGGACTGTTGATAGTATGTCTTGATCATGAGTTAGATACTATTTTCTTTGCAGCTGGTACTTGGTGTGTGCTTAGATTATTGAATAGCAACTCCTTTTTCATTGCCTTCACAAAAGGTGCTACCAGAAACATCACGTTTTTTTGTTGATTTAGTTCTTTGCGTCAGTGGAGATCAAAGGAGCAGCAGAGGCGGTGGAAGCAGGGCAATGGCAGTACCCACTGGCAGTACCCACTGGGCCAGAGGTAAGGAGAAGGATCTCACCCACATTTGGCCTTGAGATGAATTTAGCTAACTGAACCTCTCTCAGGCTGTAATTCCACTTCTACTCGAAGGCTGGCCACTGAGCTGCAGACACCCTTTCCATCTGGCAGTGTATTCTGGCCACAACTGCATGGTCCCTGTTCAGGTAATTATGGATTCAAGAAACGCATTCAGGTATTTTTATTTAGGGGCAAAGTGGGTTCCTTGGTGCAGCCCGTTCTGCGAAGGGTAGCACTGGTGCCAGGGTCAGGCTGTGGCTGCCCCTCGCAGCTGCAGTTGGACTGTAAAACCTTCAGATTATCTGTTCTCTCAGTTGGGTGTCTTCTAAATGTTGGCCATATCTATTTCTTTCAATAAGCTTGCGAATAAGGTTTTTTTTAATCTCTCCATCTTTGTTCAGTTTTGCACAGCAAAGCCCCGTTGTTTATAGCGGATTTCAGTACCTTCCTTTGCAAGCAGAATCCCTTGGCTTGGGTTTTCTAATACTTTAAAAGAAAAAAAAAAAAAAATTAATTGTTGGTTCATTGGAAGCTAGGGCAAGTGTAATGTATTTATTATTACTAGCCTATTTCCAGCAAAATCTGGATTTGGGGCTTGGTCTGAATTGGGAGTGACAATGTAAATTTCTAAAATGCATTTCAAACTGTTGAATATTTTGGTTGCAAAAAATGCATTATTATGGGTAGTGCTGTGCCCATTAGCTTCAGTAACTTTTGTCTCGAGGCCAGCGTTCCTGTACTTTCATTGTTTCTTTTATTCTTTTTACAGCCAAACTATTACAGCTGTGATCTTGGGTAACAGAATTTTTTCCTACCGAAAGCTTTGAGAAAATGCTGATTAGCAGAAAAGGACTTAACAGTGTAGCTGATAGAGACTGAAATAGGGAGGGGATTTTCTTTTCATCCTCTGTCTTGTAATGAATGTGCCATCTTTTAGCTTTCGTGGAGCTTTTGAATACTGGAGGAGAACAGGAAAACACTTTGCCTTTGGCATTTCCTTTAATTTTCATTTTTTGTAAGCCCTTAAGAAGAGACAATGGTACTTATATGAAGATAGAAATTGAGTGATTGGAAAGGAACATTTGGGTTAAGAAGTAATTTTTTTTTTAATCAGTCTTGCACAGCTGCTTTATTTCTTGGAGTCTTCTTTTGTAGTGGGTTGGATTTTAATGATGCACGTACAAATTCTCTACTGAAAACTGACATTTGTGTCTATTCGCGTTGCAACAAGTGGTGTTCTCTCTTGGATCTCACACCAATATAATGCTTGTGAGCAAGATCTACCTAAAATAAGAGGTTTTAATGCATTAGGAAAGTGCTGAAGATCAATATTTGACCAACACATATAGCAGAGTTTAACTTTTCTTCTAACACTTAATCAGCTTGGCTGTTTCTTCCATCATAAGATGCCTGCCCTTGACCCTACGTTATTTGATGGAGATGGTTGGTTTCACAGAGGTAGGAAGCTACACCAACCAAAGTTTGAATCCTGTATAAGGGAACAACATCACTTGAAGTGGTTCCTGAGCCTTTGGGGCAGTTGGACAGATTCACTGACTGGCTCACAAATCCAGCAAAGATTTAAAGTCTAATTTGAAATGCCCAAGTATTAATTGCATTGCTCTTAAAGTGCACAATTAGACATGCTTAACCCTTTGCAGAGTCAGAGTGTTCGGTGTGCTGTAGCTCATGTTCATCTTTCTTCCTTTTCCTTCCACTAAAAAAATGTGCATTTACACTTCAGTGCAACTAGCCTTTTCTCATTTGTCTGTGAATGTTGGGAACAAAAAGATGCCTTGCCTTTTAATGGGACTTACATCCTATTTGCAGATTCTTTTTCCCCCAACCTATTTGGAACAGTACAGGCCAGCCAGGCTGCAATTCATTTGAGACACTGGGACTATTCTTGAGGCGTGTTGTTTGGCCGATACATGCACAGCTAAATTGTAAAGCATCCTGTTGTCAGGCAACTGAGATCTACCTGCATCATAGCGATGCAAGCAGCAAATGGAGTTTTAATGCTGTGAACAAGCCAGGTAATGCTGAGATGACGGAGGAATTTGTACCGAACAGGATGGTATGGACTGAGGTTGCCTAAAATGAAGCCTGAGTAGCTGACAGAAAGGACCGTGGGGCTTGGTGCCTGCAACTGCAAGAGGCTACAGGCTCACTGGGCCAGCAGAACCATTTCAGTTCATTCGTATACAACAATTAATGTCTTGAGCTATAATAAAAAGCAGCCCTTATTTGGATTATTGTGCTAAACTGTTAGGATTTTTGTATTGGAAGATACATATGCAGTAGTTGATGAAGCTTATCAAAGGAAAAAAAATCTATAGGAAAGTAGCAGTGACTGATCTGTAAAGGACTGGATCAGTGTGTTGGCTAGGTGATGAATTCACAGGTTCAGTGTGTTGGCTAGGTGATGAGTAGAAAGAAGCCCAGACACAGAGGAAGGACAGAGAGGATCTGTACAGTGCAAATTAAATCTTTGAAGTCTAGTTGGAAGTAAGGGGTTAACCAGGGTGAGGGAAATTAGGCTGTAGATGAACAGCATCCTGTAGCAAGAATATGGGATTGTGAAAAGTTGCATGGAGATGTGAATCCTTTCCCTTTCTTTAGTTGAGTAAGGACAAATTATGTTGAAGAGAACATCCAGATAATAGGTGACCTTTTGGCTGGGTAAGAGATAACTTTCTTCTTACAGTCAAAATGTCTGTGCCTGCTTTGCCTACTAGTAAAAATTCTGGCTGTAAAATTTTGTTTTCAAGTTATTGGTCCAAGTAAGAAATTGTTCTTCATCAGTTGAGAAAGATGAAGTTAGTCTCGGACTTGAAACATTAACTTATTTCCAGGATGAAGCAGAAGACTTTTTTGTTTCATCCTTCTCTCCTTTTGAAAGATCTCAAAAGGCATTTCAGACCCAAACCAGATCTAAATTGTAACTTCCAGAGACTGCCTTCTGTAAGGCTCTGGAGAAATGGCGGTCACTTGCTCAGGGGGAATGGTGAGGCCCCGGGGTTTGGATTGTGGGCTGGGAATGCAGAAGGAACGGTGTCCTCAGCAAAACTTTCTTTTCACAGACTGCTTTAGCTGATAGTTGGGATGTAGCAGTGTGGGATGCTTGGGTAGTGAGATCGGTGGTAAAAAGCCCCTCAAATAGACAGTGGTTTTCCAAAGAAATTTGGAGCAGCAATAAATAAAAGCGTGGCTCTAGAAGAGGGAATGCATCTTGATTAATGAGAAACCATTTTCAAGCCATTTTTACAACCAGCTTTTGATATTCCATGTATGCGCATGTGTAGAGCTTGGAGTCTAGATTATAGCCCGTTCATATGATTTGAGTGTCTTAGGCAAATTATAAATGCATTTTAAAAATATTTTTGTGTTTCGTTAAAGGATTTGGCCATTTTTTTGCTCTTCTCAATATAGAAATAGTATTTTTACCTTGTGGTGGATCCTAAAGACTTAAACTGAAATATGAACCTTGTGTTGGATAAACGTGGAAGACATGCCAACCTCATGAAGTTCAACAAGGTCAAGTGCAAGGTCCTGCACATGGGTCAGGGCAATCCCAAGCATAAATACAGGCTGGGTGATGAGTGGATTGAGAGCAGCTCTGCAGTGAAGGACTTGGAGGTGTTAGTGGATGAAAAACTGAATGTGACCCAGCAATGTGCTCTCGCAGCTCAGAAAGCCAACTGTATCCTGGGCTGCATCACAAGCAGCGTGACCAGCAGGTCGAGGGAGGGGATTCTGCCCCTCTGCTCTGCTCTGGTGAGACCCCACCTGCAGTACTGCGTTCAGCTCTGGGGCCCCCAACATAAGAAGGACATGGAGCTGTTGGAACAGGTCCAGAGGAGGGCCGTGAAGATGATCAGGGGGCTGGAGCACCTCTCCTGTGAAGACAGCCTGAGAGAGCTGGGGTTGTTCAGCGTGAGGAAGAGAAGGCCCCAGGGAGACCTTCCAGCAGCCTTGCAGTACTTAAAGGGGGCTTACAAGAAAGCTGGAGAGGGATTTTTTACAAGGGCATGTAGTGCTAGGACAAGGGGTAATGGCTTTAAACTGAAAGAGGGCAGATTTAGATTAAATGTAAGGAAGAAGTTCTTCACGGTGAGGGTGGTGAGGCACTGGCACAGGTTTCCCAGAGAGGTTGTGGATGCCTCATCCCTGGCAGTGTTCAAGGCCAGGTTGGATGGGGCTTTGAGCAACCTGGTCTAATGGAAGGTGTCCCTGCCCATGGCAAGGGAGGGGTTGGAACTAGGTGGTCTTTAAGGTCCCTTCCAACCCAAACCATTCTGTGATTCTGTGAAAGGACATCCCGGGGCATATCCAAAGCCTGATCTCTCTTCTGGGCTAGGAAGAAAGTGGAGCCTTTGCAACAAACCTTACCAACTTGGTTTTGAAAGTGAATCGTAAAGGTCTTGCTGCAGCCCCAATCAAGTAAACAAGAGCTCAGGAGTGGAGTGTAATTAAGAGCTACTGCTGAGAGATGTAATTAGGGAGGTTACTCTGAAATACAGAGCTGAACTGCCTACACCCTGGGTTCCTCTCCAGAGCAAGTACTGTTGGAAAAGTCACGAACAATGGGGGTGAAAAGCAGTTTGAGCTGCTTTTTAAGGAAACTATTGAGGCCTGCTGATTAGATCTCTATTAAATAAAAAAAAGTCATTGTAGTACTTCTTTATTTTTTTAAAAGTTTGATAAAATCTGGAAATGCCTTCTGTAGCTTGCCTTTATTCACAGCTCTTAAATAATAAACTAGTGCTGCTATTGAACAGCTGGTAATTGCTGTTCCTTTCCTTTGCTCCAAAGATTAGGACACCACCCCCCACCTTTTCTTTTTTTTTGGGGGGGGGAGCTGTTTGAGCTGCTTTTTGACTCTTTGCAAATCCAGAAGAGGGAGAAGGTAGATTGTTCCCTGTAAGGTAGGTCCACTCTATGCTTTTTAATAGGTAACCTGTCTCACGTGCTGAAGACTCTTCAGAAAGCGGAGCCGTAAGCTCTAGAGGACCTTTGGCAGAGTAAACATTACAGCCCCGGCTCCCAGAAGTACAGACTAACGTGACTTCATGGAAACGCCTGGTGGAAACCGTGGAAGTGAAATGCAGCTCAGTGGATGGAATCTGTGCATACAAAGTGCTGGGTGACAGCCAGCAGCTTCTTGAGCTCTGATCTCTTCTGCTGATGCTGTCCTGGGGCAGTGGGCAGAGGCAGATGATTGCCACCTGCTGCCTTGTGCTATGGAATCACAGAGTCATCGAGGTTGGAAAAGACTGTTAAGGTCACCGAGTCTGACCATTAACCTAACATTGCGAAGTCCACCACTAACCCATCTTCCTAAGCGCCACATCTACATGCCTTTTAAATACCCTCAGGGATGGTGACAGTCCCTTCCCTGGGCAGCCTGTTCCACTGCTTGACAACCCTTTTGGTGAAGAAGTTTTTCCCAGTACCCAATAAGCCTATACTTGGGCTAAGTGCCTGCATTGGGTGAATGGTAGATGGCACAGCATCTAATGCTCAGAGAAAACTTGAGAGTCTCCTCAGGATGCTACCACAGTCCTCTGGGCTTTTTTTCCCTAATTTTCCTTTCCCTTCTATGCTTTCTTAGTCTGTATACTATTCACCTGTGTCTGTAAAGCACATTACGTACTATCATCTTTACCACAGCTCTCGCACAGCATAGTGCTGTGCAAATCCACATCGACTGTTCCTGTTTCAGGGTAAGGTGTTGTACAGGTTAGCTGTATCGCTTGTGCTTTGATCCCACTGGTATGTACAGAAAATAAGTTAGGTGTCTTTTCTCCCTCCTTTCCTTTCCTCTGCCCAGTGCAGCAGAGTGTCTTGCGAGTCTGCCTTTGCATGGTCATTACATGGTTTGTTCTTGCATACACTTCATGTGATTCTTGCTGCTGTAATGAGTGGTTTCAAGTGAAATGTTAGGTTTTGGGTTTTTTTCTGTTGGCTTCAGCTTCTTGATGGTTTTAATCTAAAGGCCTTCTAATTTATCTCATTTGTTGTTGGCCTTGGCATCTACCAGCTGCTTTGTTTCTGTAAACAATACATCATTGTTTTTTAATGTATATATAATTTTTAAAAGAATGAGCATGAATGCGAGCCTGACCTTGAACGCAGTTCAGATCAATGTTTTGGGGGCAAATCTTTAATCTGGCTTGGTCCGGTTTATACTGAAAACCTAATCCCAAATTTTGAAAGCAGTTCTTATAAAAGTCCTGTATATCTTTGCAAATGGGAATGCTGCAAAGTGTTGTTAGCTGAAAGTCACATGCTTGGCTTTTATTATGTGCCATAATACCAGTGAAATTGGGTGGATTCTTTTTATTTTATTTGCTCGTTTTGAGCTCTGACAACCCCTGACATACAGAAAGTTGGCTTCTCTATCTGCCCGTATCAAATGAATTTCACCTAAGAACAAGTTCAAAAAACCTGGCGGCTTTTATATGAAGTATATGCAAAATAGCCTGCTGTAGCTTCTGGTAGGAAGAGCTATAGACTATGCAAACTCTGGCTTCCCTGGCATAATTTGTCGATATACCCCAACCTCTCACCCTGGATGCGGGACAAATGCCTTGCTTGCACTTTCCATCCTCCAGCAGAACCGTGCGAGACCTGACTTAATTAAACCTCTGGCTTTGAGGTACTGTCTCTGGGGATCTGAAGGGAATTACGTCTACGTTCCTATTTATGGTATGTCTTACTGTGGTTAACTAGATGGGGATCTGTATCTTTTGTGATGTCTCTATTTGCTATTCACTGCGTTTAAATTAGCTTCTAATATTCCATAAGCAGAACTGCTTTCAGGTGGGGCTAGCGATTTCCCAGGTGATTTGAACCCATAGAGGCATGGCCATCTCTTCCAGTGCTTAGGGTACATCATCTGACATCTCTGATGTGATCTTGACTGAACTCAGATATCTCTTTATACCATTCTTGGCACAAATCTTCCAGATCTTGATGCCAGTTGTGGCACACAGCTGAGTTCCTGAAAGCAATGTGCTCCACTGGGCTAATGGATCCGTGTGTGCTGGGATGCTTCTCTGCTTTCCTACTAGAGGTGGAAGAACATTTAAGAGGGCCATGAACTATGTTTAAGTCAGATTTCATTTAAGTCGGTTATGTAGTGATGTTATTTCTGTAATATCATTGCCTTGTTGTGTGTATTACAGATAGTTCAGCAGCCTTTTTTTTAAACTTGAAGACCTTCAATCCGTCTACCAGTCTTTTTATCTCAATTGTGAACATTAGTTGAGCTAATAAATGTCAGATGCATTCTCTTCTATCATGAAAATCATAGACAGAAACTTGCTGAGATTCCAAATGGTTCAGCTGTTAATCTTTTTTGTACAGAGGCAGCTGAAGGCAGTCTTGATTACCTCTCTGCCCACATTCTCCATTAGCTTGGACTTTTCACTAGGCTTTCCCTTTTTCTTTAAGCCCACCCACATTTGATTCTTCAGACTTTTTCTTCCATTATCTCAGGAGGTTACATTTAAATGCGTGGACATTCTTTGTCAGAACCAGTGTTACTTAGAAGTTTTGGTCTTTTAAATTGCTCCTTTCTTTGCTTCTGCCATACTCATTAAATCCCATTTCCAAGCAAGCTCTTATGAATGCTGCTAAACATGGTGACTGATCTGAAGTTCAGCTACAGTGAGATTAGTTGCATGACTGGTTGTAAAGGGCTCAGGTTCTCTGATGAGCCCTGCGAACTCCCAGAGACTTTAGCTTTGCACTTTCTTGGAAATTATTATGTTATTGCCACTTTATGGATGGGGAAGCTGAAGTGCGGAAAAGCAAGTGACTTTGCCAGGGTCCTGGAGGAAGCTTAGCTGCCCTTTAGAACCAGAGACAGGTTCTGAAATATTGACAGTGCACCATGGAGTCATCTCTGATGTGTCTTAAACTGATTTTTTTTCTAAGAAATATGAAAAATGTACCAGGTTGTATGGAAGAAAACAAGGCAGAACCCCAACTGTTGGGAAAATCCATTACAGTTATAAGAGGAAAGCTCTAAAAATGCTAGAAGCAGTAGAATAAAAACACACCCTCTGCCCCCCCAAAAAGTAAGGGAGCAAAAGGGGAAGAGATTTTGTTCAATTACATGATCTTTCAAACTTTGAGAGAGGGAAAAATATACATATTCTAGAGGGAATTAGTTTTGAACCCACATTTGAGAGAGAGGGAAAAAAAAACCCAAAACCAACCAAGAGCCACCAGACCAGTTGTGTGTTTGTACGGGGAGAAAAGGGGCTTAGGAAAGGAAGGCGTGTGACAATAGTTGGGGAGAATCAAGGAGGTGACCCTCAGCACCATGAAGGTTTGTATTTTAACATTATTGAGGGTAGCACGCCCTATTAGAAAACTAAGATTGTCATATTCGGCATCCAGTGTTTAATGATCAGGAAAGTTATAAAGGGTGTATTGAGTGTTTATTTTATTTTATTTTTTTTTTTATCCCTCAACAGCTGTAACTAAGTATTCTGGCACAACCAGTTATAAACTTACTCATAACTAATGTAACCGAGAGATGCTTCTGACTGATTAGTGCTTGAGAAAATGTCATTTTGCATGCAGATGAGGAACATTTCTGAAGCTTTTCATGTTTGGTACGTGGATTGTGAAAGGCTTCTTACCCTCCTCCTCAGGCAGCGTTTTGCCAGAGGAAGGTGCAGACGGATTGCTTGCCACAAGTGTTGTGGTTTATTAAACTGCCAAATTGTACATTTTCTACAGCCTTGCATTTTGTTCCCTGATGTGTATTTAAGATATCCTTGTAGGTATGATCCTAAAGGAGCTGCTTTTTTTTTTTTTTTTTTTTTTTTAACATTTTGAGGTGATGGTGTCCAAGCTGTTGGTGCCCAAGCAGCTGTAGCTCTGCAGCACCCCAGGAAAAGGGGATGCAAGAAGAGGAGTTGATGCATTTGGAGTTTTTTCTTGAGCAGATCAGCTGCTTCCATGCACAGGTGCAGGTCATGGTGAGGGAACTGAGGCTTGGGACATGCTGAGCTTAGAAGGAGCAAGCTGCATCGCTTGTTTTCCTACAGGCTCGGTAATGCTAGGAGGAGAACCAAGGCAGTTGCCAAGTTAGTGGTTGAGTGCGTCCTCTCTCATCATCCCTCCCTCTGCAAAATGTCAAAGTTTATCACAAGTAGATCCTTTGAGTTATTCCATTGATCCTGCTGAGCCACCCATTTAATGAATAATAAGACTCTAAATTCTAAAAACCTTAAAATTATGTAGGTTTCAGAATTGTATGCTTGTATAACATACCCACTTTAAAAATAAAAAGACAAGAATCTAGACAGTTTTGGCCAGATAAAGTAGCAGCTGTGTACAGATTTTTCTAAGATAGATATTCCAGTTAATAACCCCTTCTGAAGCAGAATATGACTAATGCTGCAACTCTTGCCATGCATGTTAATTTGCTGTGTTCATGTGTGCTGTTCCCCCATCCATGGCTTTTTATAAAGACTGCAAATTCCCTCAGTGAGTGAAACTGTCTCCCCAAACTGCGCTGGGTCTAATACGTCATCCAGGGATGTAGATATTTTCTTCTGACTGTGCTGGCATATGTCAGAATGAGCTAGTTCAGCAATAACCTATTATGGAAATCACTTTAGCTCATTTTGAGTAAATCAGATTAGGAACATGCAAAAATATTTCACTGAGTATACTGGAGGTGCTGCTAACTTTTACTGGGGTGGTTACTAGTAAGAGGCTAGAGGTGGTAGCATCAGCGCTTCTAGTTGTAGTCAGAGGAGTGTGCATCCCCAAGTCTGGCAAAAATTGTGGTTTTTAACATCTTTCCAATAAAAACAAGGAAATCGTGCATAAATTAAGCATGTGTTACAATTAAAACCATGTAAGTGAAGGGATGCATTTAGCTTTTTTCAGTAATTTTTTGGTTAAGAACTGATATGTGTAGCACCTGCTTGATTTTTGTAGTGATTTTTTTTTTATAATTATATATGTATTCGTGAAACTGCTCCCCTTGTGTACTGAGGAAAGCAGATGGAAGAAAACCAGATTTGAGGGGACCACAGGATTAGGGAAAGCTCTGGAAGAGGACACAAACTACTTCTGCTGAAAAGCACTGGGTGTAGAATCAGCGAAGCTTTGCTTATTATTTATCGCTTAAACTATTACATGCTTTTAGTTTTAAGTGGGCAGGAAAGCTGAAAATAGTTTCCAATTTAAATGGGTCTCGGCATGGCTTTTTAATCTTTGAATATTGCTCTGTTGTAGGTGTGGGAACAGCATGTACCACCCAGCACAAAACCTTTGGTTTGTCACATCAGGTATCCCCTTTCAGCTACAGTCCCTTGTGTGTGCAACCAACTGTACAATATTTTTTGCTGCATGGAGCATTAGGGGAATTATCTACAAAAGCCAGAAGGAATCTACTGATTTTTCCAAGCGTGTAATGTAGCTGTCCTGCGTTGACATGTGGAAATGGATACTCTGGGTCACACAGCCACCTACCTGCTGTATTTGACTGCATGCTGCGATGTGCAGTGAGATCTCAATCTGACTGACGCTTCTGGAAGCTAAAATAATACCAGCAGCACTGAGACTGGTGAGTCTCATTGTTGTCAATACCAGAACTTCCCTTGCAATCCCCGATTCAGCTCTAACTGTCTGTGTAACGTCTAAATTGTAAGCGCTATCAGGAGCATCTTCATGCAATACACTGCTGGGATGAATAAGTCCATGGGGCTTTTGTTTTTCACTTGAGAGGCTGCAGACTTTGGTGCTCTGCAGAAGATGACTACAAAAAAGCAAATGTATTATTGATACGATATTATGTTTGCTTTTTTGTAGGCATTAACCTAATGTTGGTTAATGTAGTTGGTTTTAACTTGAATCAGTAGAATCACAGAATGGTTTGGGTTGGAAGGGACCTTTAAAGGTCATCTGGTCCAACCCCCCTGCCATGGGCAGGGACATCTTCAACTAGATCAGGTTGTTCAGAGCCCCGTCCAACCTGGCCTGGAATGTTTCCAGCGACGGGGCATCTACCACCTCTCTGGGCAGCCTGTGCCAATGTCTCACCATCCTCATTGTAAAAAATTGCTCCCTTAAACTAAAAAAGGGTAGATTCAGACTAGATATAAAACCATTACCCTTTGTCCGATTGCTACAGGCCCTGCTAAAAAGTCTGTCCCCATCTTTCTTATAAGCCCCCTTTAAGTATTGAAAGGAGGGCGATATAGTGCTTTTCTCACTTGCGTTGAAATAACGTTGGGGATTATGCAAACAGAAAAAGCATAAAAACCAGTTTAAAATGGAAGGTAGCTGTCAGAGGTCTTGAGCTTGTGGTCATGATAAGTGATCCATGGAAGAGCACTCTTGCTAGTGTTTTCAGTTGGAGGCTTTGCTGTAAGTTTGTGTGCTGGCCTAAAAACTGGGACGTTCCTCCTCCCTGGCAGTGTTCAAGGCCAGGTTGGATGGGGCTTGGAGGAACCTGGTCTAGTGGAAGGTGTCCCTGCCCATGGCAGGGGGGTTGGAACTAGATGGTCTTTAAGGACCTGTCCAACCCAAACCGTTCTGTGATTCTAAGGTTGATGGTTCATTGATGCTGAAAGCTTGGGAAACACTGATACAGTAAAGGATTGTATTTTTCTGATGATTAAGTCGCTTATGTAGCATATTCAGGAAAATGTTTTGAATCATTGGTTCATTAAAAACGAATGCTTAGCACCTAGTATTTTTCAGAAGCAATCTTCGATACAGAACTCAAAGCAATCACTGTCACACGTTACTAAATCTGCCTTAAAGCAGTTGAATGTTAATGTGCGTACCTCTCTGCCAGCTTGCAGCCTACAACATGCTCCCCCCTTTCTCCCGAGAGGCAGCGACTCTGATGGCTGTTACAGGCAAAACCTCGCCTCGCCGAGACGCTGCCGCACGTGCTTTTGCTGCTTGGGAAACCGCATGATGCAAGGCTCTAGGCTGCAGCAGCCAGGAGGACTTGTCCTCTGTGGGAGGAAGGGAAGGCGGTGATTACTCCTCCGCTGAGCTCCTTGTCAGTATGTGTAGCCTTTAGTCGAATAATAATGGAGATGGGAGAACAGTGCGGAAATCCATCGCAACTTTGATAGGAACACACGCTCTGGCTTTTCTTGCGTGCATTGTGCTGCTGCTACGTAGCGCAGCTCCAGCAAACCTGCAATAGGTGCATTTTTAACCAGAAATCCTGTGCGTTGGTTTATTTCCTGATAAAAATAATTGGAGTGAAAACTCTTTAACGCAGCAACAACCTCTCAAATTACTACTTTAATGTCTTCCTTGACCTGCCAGCCTCATGATGAGGGTTTACGCAGTGATTGTGGTCTCTGTGACCTGTTCACAGAGCCCTCGTGTTTGGAGAGAATATGAACAACTGTGAGATGGGAGAGAAGGCACGAGGAGGACACGAGTAGGCTTGCTTGCTTCAGGATTTGAGTCTTTTTTTTTTTTTTTTTTTTTTTTTTTTTTAAAAAACA
>VYZV01045395.1:58459-84774 GCA_013401275.1 Pandion haliaetus
AGGCTATCTTCCATACCAAACTGTAAAATAGTCTCTATCGCTCATCTGGAGCAGCATAAGCTTTTCTCTGAGCTTTCTGATGAGGAATATTATTTCATGTGCCATTTCAACACTAATAGGCCATAATTTCCACTGTAGACTGCAAAGCTTCTGTCTTAGTGTTATAATTGTAAACTTTCATTTTAGTTTGGTTTTCAGTTTCATTTTAGTTTGAGTTTTGTGAAGAAGTTATAAAGCACGCTTTGTGCTTGGTAAGTGAAGTTGTTTCCATTTTTAGTTATGATTTTTTTCTTCCCCTGTGGAATGTGAAACAAATGGGCAAATTACTTTGGGTTTTGGGGTTTTTTTTTGGTCTGATTTCATCTGTGAATTCACCTGAGTGACAGCACAGCATTGGCTTATTCAGATCCTGATACCTCTTCTCTCACTGGAGGTGGGAAGCTTTCTGTGTTGTAAATCTCAGTTTGGTTTCCAAGACAGGTGTTTGCTAGTTCACTTTAGTAAGTCCTGAGGTATGTATAAATGGTGTGTGCTTACTACTTGGTTGTGTTTAATTAAGCAGCTTTAAGTTTTTGGGCACCCCCGTCTGCCAGCCTTGTCCCCCTGTTATTCTGTTTAGTTTGTGAAAGCAAGCATGGCGATCCTGAAGAAGCATCCATCTTTCCATATCGTTAAAACAATGTGAGAATTTTAACACCAGTTTTAAGAGTTTAAGACTTTCTTACTGTGTTAATAAGAAAGTTTTAAGTGTTCATAAGTAACTGCGAGGAGCACGTGATAGATTCCCTGTCCCCTTCATTTTTTTCATGGGATGTGTTTTAATTGCTCCTTTTAATAAAGAAATACCCTAGCGGTAGAAAAAGTGGGGAAAACGCTTTTTAAAATTATTCGTTACAAAATGCAAAAGCAACAGAGTCCGTACTGAGATATCTTTGTCCCATTTTTGAAGATGCTTGGGCTCACTTAGCTGAGAGAGGTAAGAGGCAGGGTTGGGTTCCCAATTTAATTCTCCTTTCTAGAAGAGTATACCTTCATGAAGGACATGAGTGAACTTGGTTTCTGAAGGGAAATGTCAGTGTGTGTCTGTGTTAATCGAAGTTGCAGGTTAAGCAAAGAAAATGGATCAAATGTTTGAAATGTGTGACGAGGCATCTGGGTGAGGGTAGGATTTCTTACAGCCCTGCGAAGCAGGATGCTCCTTGTGTCCTGCGGAGCAAGAAATAACTATGCTAATCATTGCTGCCTGCACACAAATGCATGCTGTCGGCTCGGTTTGATGCCGGCTTTTATTGCATGTTAAATTGTCTGTGCGTTTTATGATGAAAGCCTGGTGACATCAGTAACGGCTGTTGCTGTGCCAGAGCTAAACACGACTGATGGGTAGCCTGCAGTAACAAACACACATAGGTTAGGTACAAGGTGGTGCTCACCTGGAGGGATTAGTTGCTCTGTTAAACCAAGAGAATAAAGATTAAATGGCTTAAAAATGTTATTAGAGCTCCCTTAAGCCAATTACTGCTTCAATGTTATTCTGCATGGTGGTAGTAGCATTTGAAAAATGCAAGCCAGTGTGTGTGTTGCCTAAGCACTGAATATCCTGTTGGGTCATTCAAGATTTATAGTGCTGGTATCTCATCTTCTGCAGGAGTATCCCCTTACATGGTCTATAATATAGGCTGTTTATGGTTTATTCATTTTTGTAAGGGCAGCGTTAGTGTCGGAGCTCTGTGATCTCATCTTCTTGTCACTCTGGAAACAAGTCCTGGCTTAAAAGTCAGCAGCACCCTCAGCGTATGGAGCATCTGCAGGCGATGTGCCGCTTCTCTTGCACAATTAGGAGCCGCACATGTCGTTCTTTGGGTCAAAAGCAGTTTTGAACAGGCTGCGATTGAGTTTTGTGTTACGGCAGCCAGGGCAGGCAAGAGTCATCCTGCTGCTGCTTCAGCGTGAATCTATAGTAAACTGATACTACTATCTCTGAGGTTATATAGGGCCAAAGCCTCGCGTGTTCTTGGGACCTGTTGTTGCAGTGGGTGTTTCCTGAACTGCTCATGCAATGCCTTTGGGAACTAATGTTTATTTTTAAAAAAATTGGGAGGAGATGATTAGCTTTGACAGCATGGCTTATTTTTAAAAAAACCTTTCCAAGTCTGAATGACATCTGAGCTTTAAACAAGTTTATCGTCTGAAGCTTCTGGAGGCAACTTGTTCCTGACGCAGAAGCGATGGTTCTTGTTTTGCTAAAATGAGCCTCTGGAAGGAATTTGTTTCCTGGGAGCAATGCTGTCGTCGAGCAGGGGACAGGCAGTACTTTGTAAGCTGTCTTCCTTCTGTCTCTCCAAAAAGCAAACTCAATACAGCCCCAGAAACCCAAGCCATGTGTTGGGACAGCGTGCACTGATATAATTTGCTGGCTGGTCCTCCAGTGGGATGCAAATTAGAGCCATGCTGTAATAGCAGCAATTTTAGACAGGTATGTATGGGGAGAGGGCAGCAGAGAAGGGATAAAGGGGGGCTGCAGACAGAAGGGTGGCTACAAAGTTAAACCTACAATTTCTTGTTAAATCTAAGTGATACAAGGGCGCATTGGCTTTGTTAACAAGAAGGCCAAACTGTTTGGGGGGTTTGCTATGGAAGGGTAAAAATATCAGTGCAATTGATATTTTTATCTCTCTTTCTTTCTCTCTCTAAATCAATTTAACCTTCTCCAAATATTGATGAAGGAAGGTTTCTTCATTGGATTTTGATGCTTCCTTTAGAGTTCTCAATCCATACACAGTGAATTTCACATCTTTCAAATGCGTGTCACCTCTGTGTATCCCATTCCCAAGTGTGGGAGTAAATGCTAAGCCCACGTATGAAATAATAAAGCATTTGCCTTTTAAACTGTCAGAGCATTCTGGTTTGAGAGAGAAATTGTTAGTAATCCCTCATTAGTCTAATTTTAAGTATCTCACATGTATTTAAATGTTCTTCTTGATCTTTTCATACACATGAAGAATGCCTAATTGATTTACCTGCAGTTCTGATTTCTCTTGTGCTTACGATGCTGGATTTATTAATCTCCTTTGAGCTTTTTGTAGTCCTCGTTGCACTGGTGTGAGTCAGAGCTCCCATTTGCTCCTACTGGGGTGACGGCTCTGCGAGAACACTAATGGGGCTCTTGACTATGTAGCTGTTAATGGCTTCTTCATAATTCAAAGTATAAAGAACGTCTTCGTTTTCAATTTGACTCCAGTTAAAATAACTCGCTAAGTGTGGGTTGCTATGTGTTTTACTGAGTAATGGGACAGGAGATTGCAGTGGAGGTGAATCTCTGCTGTGTTTGCATCCCAGACCTTGAGAGCCACAGGTAGGAAATGAAATAAGGAAACAAAATAGACTAGAAAATCACTGTAAACTTGATTGAAACATGCTGCTGTTTTTGTTTTCCAAAGCAATCCAGCTATCTTAAAAAAAACAGAACATAAATGTGATTATTAAAATAATTCACTTGCTATTAAAGTCATATTTTCAATACAGTCAGTGAAACTGTATTTTAGACAGATTTGCTTTCGGACATTGTGGCATCGTTGCTGAATATGGCTGGGTTCGTGACTGCTTAGGATAAAGAGAGAAGGAAGCCGGATAAAACGTTTCTGACCTTGAGAAGTCTGGTGATCCCATGTCAGCCCTTGGAACCGGGAGGTTGTTACGAAAAATTAATGTTTAACAGCAGGGTAGAGTTTTTCAATGGCTTTCTGTGGACTGAGGCACCGAGGCACATTTAACAAAAATGTTCACTAACAGCTATTGTTCCTCTGGGACTGGTCGTAGCCAGCACACGTCGCGCTCTGCATTGCACTGGATGCTAAATGATTAAAATGCGTAAATTAACGGCTGTTAATAGCACTTGTCAAACTTGATTTCGCTGAGGCCTGATTAACCTNNCCCCCGCCCCCCCCCCGCTTTGTATTAATAAAGTGAGTTAATACTTCAAATTCACACTGTGCTCTGTTCTTTACAGCTTCCTCTTAGGTAACCTTCAGGCTTGTCTGAAAGCTTGGTAGCAAGGTAATGGCGTTAGGATTTGTCTACAGAAGGTAAAATACAATTAATGACTTGTGGCTAACTCCCATGATGGAGTATTTTGCCCTTAATGGCAAAAAGACATTCCCCATGCAAAAGGTGACTACCTAGGCTGGATTATAACTTCGCTTCCAGTGCAGGAAGGTTAAGATCACTTGAATTAGATTGTAATTTCTGCAAGCTAAGAAGGCACTGAGTGACAGTCACGTTAGGAGCAGTTAATAGCCAGGGATTTCTGTAGGTCACAAGTAATGGGAAGGGTCCAATCCTTAAATAAAATTGTTTAAAATACTAACATAAACATAAAATGGCTTAAAAATTGTGGATAGATTTCAGAGTAGTCCTGTCATTATTAGGTTTTCATTCTGCACCCCTAGAATTGTGTGCAAAACCAGATCTTAGGTTTTCATGCGGGGTACAGCATTTGCAGACCACAGCTATGGGTGGGCAGAGGGGAAAAGAGGTGTATTTTGTTAATCAGGGTCGCTCTAAAAAGGGTCACTGTGGGCAAGAGGAGTGGTAGGACCTACGAATGAATGCTGTGACAGAAAGCTTGAATTAAAGCCTTAAAGTATAAAGAATACAATCTGGGGATGAATGGAGAATGGCTTGTCTTTGGTTCTATTATTGATAACATGGTTTCTGCAAATATCTTTATTTCTGATAGCAGCAGTTAACCCACGGTGCATCCCAGGCTGCTCAGATACTGAAGAAGTTCCCTTATGCCGAGAGGATGATTTTGTTGAAGTTATTGAGAAGACTCAGTAGGAACTCGATGACAAGGTACACTTACAGGGAGGCCATTCAGACCAAACTAAAGCCAGGAAAAAAAAAATGTAGTGGTTTATAAGGCAAAATTTTAAATGGGATTAACCTTCAGGGTAAGCAGTCAAGGGAATTGCCTGAGGAGGATGCGCATTAGCCAAACACAGGTTTATAGACTCGGCTTAGGTGTGTTAAACGAAGGTCAGGCTCAGTGGTCTGTTGGTTTTAATACCCATTAAATATGTCAAACAGTGGTGGAGTGTAGACTCACAGGGTCTAAATGGGTTGAGATTGTTCAAATTCAGTCCATGTGCTTTGACCATGGGAAAGTGAAGACCTAACATCCCTCAGCTGGGGATTGTGCTCTTGGCTGACCACTATAATCTCCACGTGATGAGGGACCAGCAGCAGCCTGTTAATAAGGGTTTGTAAAGACTCTTAAACTGGGGTGGGGTGTAGGCTTTCAGTGGAGTAAAACTCAAGAGCATCTTGCTCAGAAAAGGTGCCTGCAGCTATGCTCTTAAGAAAGCGCCGACCTGCAGAGGCTAAGTGAGGACACAGGGATAAACCCTCCTAATTTTGGGTGGATATCAGACAAGCATTTGTTTTTATTTGCCACAAACTTGAATGAAACTGTTCCTCGGTTAATGAGGTGTGCCTCTATGTAAATTTACTAGCAAACCAGCAATACTGTTCGAGCAAACATGTTTCTTCTCCATACTCCAGCCATTGCTGATCCTCCTCTTGGATCTCCTGCTGTCCAGTTGCTTTCTGCCCTGGGGAGGACGTGTGGGACAAACTGGTGCTTAGAGAAAAGCTGCATTTGTGTACAGGAATGCTGCTTTTACGTGGGTGCTTTTAATCTCTGATTTGAAGGCTTTTTCTTTTCCATCTGAGCTGCCGTAACTTTCTTCCCATGGGAAAAGGGAAAGTCAGGGAGAGATGGCCTGTCATTACGTATTCAAGGGGCTCTGTTTCTGATTACACCAAGGTCCACTGGTTAAAGCTTTGCTCATTAACTTCATTTTCCCTAGTTGGCTGACAGCTGAGTGGCTCGCGCGAGGCAAGGAGCGGCGTTTCCAGCACCGGTTTGGCGCGTTGGCAGTTCCCCCAGAAGCCCTGCTGCCGTGGGTACCGTGCGTGGGAGGTGGGATTGCTCGGGGATGCTGGAAGCCGGAGTGAGTCTGCAGTCAGACAACCTCGTCAGCCTGCTGCCATCGTCTCACTGCTGGCAGGGACGCGTTCCACTGGGTGATGTTTCTGTGTGTATTGCTGATTTACTCGGCTTCGGTTTATATTGAGCCATTGACACAAGCAGACAGGAATAAATAAGACTTGCTAACCTGATAGCTCCTAGCATGCAGGCAGGGAAGCTTTTGCATCTCAAATACCCAAGTTCTGGGTTTGGTGTTGGATCAGGGCATGGTTTTCTTATCAGCTTGGGGTCTTTTCCCAGCACTCTGATTTTGCGAGGTGTTCCCTCTGAGCTTATTGACTGTGTATGGGTTCATTTTTTTTCCAAATGTGGAGCTCACTTTTTCTGAATGTAATCACCAGTTCATGTCCTCCTCATTAGCGCTGTGGCAGTCAGGTAAGGCAGCAATATTTAGAGAGCCCAGGAATCTTGATTTTTAATTTAATTTTATTTTTTATTTCTTATTTCTTAACCTTCCTTTCCACACCACACATCAAAGCCTGAAGAAAATTTCCAGATCTCTCCCAAGTTTAGATTTCTAATTCTTGTCCAAATAATACGATGCTGTGGCTCTGTCAGCCTGAAATGCAGACTGCAGAAAGCTTAAAAAGCTGTAATGGTGAGGGCTGAGGAAGCGCAGACAAGCTGTAATCTGTCCGTTGCTATTTCAGATCACCTGGCAGAAGGACCTTTTTACCACCATTAATAAGACTGTCCTGCTAGAAGATATTTTAATGAGACCCAATGAATGTTGTCCTTACACTCACAAGGGGCTACTGAGCTTGTATCTGGCTGTTACTATGTCCCCAAAATACTGTGAGATCTTGGCTTTCTATACTTATTTACCACTCACTGACAGAGTCATGGTTGTTTTGGCTTGACCATCCCACATAGGAGGCTTTCCAAGTAGAAACCATCTTATAGTTGGATTTTAAGCACAGAAAGCAAGCTTAGACTAAAGCTTTCAAACTAATTTTCATTTGTGTCTATGGCAAAACACCAGATTTGATGTCCTGGTTTCATGAAGTCATTCTCATGATAGAACTGGAAGTGGCCTGCATCCCTTTTATCTTAAAGAACATGTATGTACACTGCAGGCATATTGATTAAATAACCATTAGTGTCATGCCGCTGAGTGCATAAGAGATTACAGTAAAAAAAATGGGTAAATTGGTCATACGGGTGGCTCCACTAAGCCTTTGTTTGGCTCTTAAAAGGATCCATGTTCTGACAGGTTGGTAATCAGACTTCTGTCTCCACAAATAAACTGCAGATTGATCTCTGAAGGCCATTGCACTCTGAAAGAGAAGAGGCTGTGAAAGGAATTAGGCGTACATCTAATTACTGAAGAGCCTCACTTCAAGTATAAAATAATGAGCACCATGCTTTAAAATGCAAACCCAAGCCTTTTTAATTTGCCTAAAACTGCTCTCAGAAGCAAGCAGGAGCATGAGAGATTACAAGGTACTGGTATTAAATGGTTATTTTATACACAGAGGCAGAGAGGCAGAGACACACTCTCTGTACAGTGGCTGCTGCTAAAGACATAAAGTTTTGGTTGTATCTGAAGCCTATAAAATAATCTGTCCTATAAAATAATCCCAATGCAGAGTGCATCGCAGTAGTCAGGAGTCGAGCAGATGTGAACCTTATTGCAGATTTCATCCATGTTTTTAATGGAGGAGAATTAAAGTGCAAATGTTTGCATATAATGGAGCAGGAGGCTGGTGACAAACAAAATGACTCAGCTGACACCCGCTGGATAAAACATTAAGATAGCAGAAATTATTCGGCATGTTTTCAAAGAACTGGTCAGTCTGTCCGGCATGGTGTGCATAAAATACTGGTTTAGACTTGCAAGTGAATGGATATAATAGGGCTTTTTCTTTTTTTTTTTTTTTCTAGTAGCATTTTTCCTCTGACCGATCAAGTTTTCAGTAGAGTGGTTCATGCGGTGGATCCACTATGGCTTAATCTTGTGTCAAAGGAGTGCTTGGTCAATTAAAGCAGGTGCTAACTTGCAGTGGCCTTGCCTTTCTTACTCTCCTGTCCTGCTTCCCTTCTTGCCTCTTCTCCAGATAAAATTTTAACAGAAATTTATCATTTAGGGGTTTTTGGCCACTGTTCCAAGTGATGTAAAATTTGTAGCCTGGACTTTAGAATATCTGACCACCGGTTGTAATACTGAATATAGATGAGACAGCTTAATTGCCATAAACCTATCTAAGATCACAATACAAAGGATAGTAAAAAAGCCCAGTATTTAGCGAAGATACATATGTAGCTCCACATTAGAAATCAACCTGTTTTCCAGTTAACGAGCAGGGACTGTTCAGCTCCTCCAGCCAGGTTTATCTCCTGGTTAATATTAATATCCCTGAGGAGGTGATTGGCTACATTCCTGAACAACTCTGGTCGTTCTAGGTTTGACAGCCTTGCTGGGAAGGCAGGCTCTGCATTTTTAGGACTTTTTTTTTTTTCTGTAGGCACTTCTCTAGGAGAGCTCTTCGTTTTGCTTCAATCCAGTCTGGGTGACTCCTCGCTCCCCAGTATTTCCACATGGAAAATTTTATATTGTTAGTTTTCCTTTTCAGATTTTTTCCAATACCTGAAAAGTTCCCCAAGTATCTCACGTCTGTTGATAACACCCTGAGCACATCTATCATCTATTCCCTTAGCCTACT
The DNA here is from genome assembly GCA_013401275.1 of Pandion haliaetus. Classification (NCBI taxonomy): domain Eukaryota; kingdom Metazoa; phylum Chordata; class Aves; order Accipitriformes; family Pandionidae; genus Pandion; species Pandion haliaetus. Next base: position 67,172 of record VYZV01045395.1, read on the forward strand.
TCCTGAGGGAGAGAAAGATGCTGTTACTTTTGTACAGAGGCGGGATAGTTGGGTGAACAGCAGGGACTGTGTAACAGGATCATATGGGTTGGTGGACCTGCTCATGAATGTAAGCTCCAGTTCAGAGCTTCAGCTCCAAAAATATTTCTGTATATGGATAAACTATAAAATAGTTTCTAAGTGAATGCCATTGACAAGGTAAAGTTAATAAAACTGGAAATCTAAGCATACTGAAATAGAAATTATTCTTTATAGTATATCATCATCATCTAAAAAAAAAAAAAAAAAAAATCTATTTTTCACTTTNNNNAAATCTGTCTTGACCTGTAGGAGTGTTCCAGTGGATCCAGTACAGATAGATCAGAGAATCATGGAATAGAATCATGGAATGGTTTGGGTTGGAAGGGACCTTAAAGACCACCTAGTTCCAACCCCTCCCTTGCCATGGGCAGGGACACCTTCCGTTAGACCAGGTTGCTCCAAGCCCCATCCAACCTGGCCTTGAACACTGCCAGGGATGAGGCATCCACAACCTCTCTGGGAAACCTGTGCCAGTGCCTCACCACCCTCACCGTGAAGAACTTCTTCCTTACATTTAATCTAAATCTGCCCTCTTTCAGTTTAAAGCCATTACCCCTTGTCCTAGCACTACATGCCCTTGTAAAAAATCCCTCTCCAGCTTTCTTGTAAGCCCCCTTTAAGTACTGCAAGGCTGCTGGAAGGTCTCCCTGGGGCCTTCTCTTCCTCAGGCTGAACAACCCCAGCTCTCTCAGGCTGTCTTCACAGGAGAGGTGCTCCAGCCCCCTGATCATCTTCACGGCCCTCCTCTGGACCTGTTCCAACAGCTCCATGTCCTTCTTATGTTGGGGGCCCCAGAGCTGAACGCAGTACTGCAGGTGGGGTCTCACCAGAGCAGAGCAGAGGGGCAGAATCCCCTCCCTCGACCTGCTGGTCACGCTGCTTGTGATGCAGCCCCGGATATGGTTGGCTTGCTGGGCTTTCAGTTTGCTTGTGATCAAAATTAGTAATTTGTCCATTTGAAAGCCGATTCGATATGCTGTTTATTCAAAGGTTTAGGAGTTGTCTCTGCTGTGGTTACGCATCCATCCTCTCCATGCTGCCTCTCCCAGCCAAGCAGCCAATACCTGTCCTCATGTGACACAATGCACGTGGAGATGTGAAAATGCAGAGTGGTTCACGAATGGATGGGAGGGGATGGGATGCACCTACAGCTCTGGGTTTCCAAAGTTTTTTGTACCAGGCACATAGAGACTCGAATTGTTTGGTGTCTCTGTTTCTGAACAACGTCATTGCCTTTAGAAATGTGTAAATGGCTTTTCTTTTTGGACCTCCTCACTAATCTTCTTTCTGCTCGTGTTTGAGCCACAGCAAGCCCTTTGTCATCCATGCACTGGAATGAAACTTGCTGTCAAAGACCGCGCTGATACAAGTGCTCTTTCCTTCTTCCAGTTTAGGGCAAATTAAAAAAACTTTTTTTGTTGTTGTTGTTACTTATGGGTTTGTGATGTTGGCATTCCTACAGGCGCAGACCTCCCATAGAGAAGACAGCTGATTATCCCCTTTTTTGATACAGTTCCCATCTTCCTGGTATGCAGCAGCTGTTTGTTCAGCAACAGAAGACTGAATTCTCAGCAAGTGGCAGGTATTGCTGCAGAGGTGTTAGGTTTGAATATTCTCTTCTCCTAACTTTTCTTGTGCAGATTAGGATTTTTGCACTTGCCTTCCTGGAAGAAAAATAAATGTAAAGTGTGTAGTTAATTTTTTTGAGGAGGTAGACTTATGCTCAACTTTTCAGTGCCAAAACCCATCCTTGCCTTGGGGAAATTAAACGTTTTGCTCTTTCTTGTGTTTTCTGGTATACCTGGGAAGGACCGTTTTTGTGTTTTAAAAATGAAAGCAAAAAAAGGAGTGTCCTGTAAAATGACCAGGTCTGTGCCTTTACATGGGACCATACAGATCTGTCACGTCTTTGCTTGCGGCCTCTTGACAACTTTTTCTGTCTCCTGGAAGGTCAGTTCCTTGAATTGCTGCCAACTTGGAAACACATGGAAAGTTTTGCCTTCTCTCAAGACTGCTACTAGTCTGGAAATTCTCCTGTTGTTTTTTTGTGCTGTAAGTAATACCGGGAGTCTTCCAGTAGAAATATGACTCGTATTTGGTGCTTCTCCTGTGAGAGAGCACAAATGCTGTCGTGGGCTTGGGTCTGACCCAAGTTCATCTTGCTGTAATAAGAAGCGTGGCCGTCTTGATGAGAAATGTAGATGCAGGATGGCCTCTGTGTTTTCATGTGTTGAGTCTCATAATCTTGCTTTGAGCTTCACTTTGCCTGTTAAAGAAGCCAATTAAAAGCTGGTGCTCCACAGTGTAACCTATGAAAGAGCTGTTCTCTCCAAGTGCAGCCCTTTCTAATTCAAACTCCAACTCATACGGTTGCTTTCTTGTAGTTCTTAATGGCAGAATCCATTTTTAGTTCATAGAAACTTTCCAGCTGTTGAAGGCCTTACCCCATGCTTTTTGTTTGAGAGACCTCTGCACCATCAGGCTCATAGGAGTTGGTGAATATTTGCCTGCAGGCAAAGGGGTGCTAAGAAGATGCCTCTTTCTCCTTGAAGATCCACTTGGTTTACACAGTGCAGGTATTTTATTCTTCAGGGAGTGCTTAGAACACATTTTGATTCTGTTAATGAGAAAATACATTATTTAATCTGTTCCTGGAATATCTATTACGTTTCCTGTACTCTGTAAAGGGGACACATTCAAGCTGGGTGGCTGGTGTGACCGTGCTGCTGGTGGCTTTTTGCCCCCAAGAGGATGGAGAGACATTTCAGGCTGTTCCTCAGGGATAGGTACTTGTCCCTGTCTGCTCCAGCCAGCTTGTCTTTTACTCATAGTATCAAAGAGATTGTATTTTGGAATTATTTATAGCAGGGGTGATGCTGTAATTCAAGAATGGCAAGAATTCATATGGTGCTACCTTGCCTTCTGCTTGATACGCACAGTCTGCTTGAACTGGGTCGTGGCTTTGGATGCAGAAGTCTGCGTGTCCCTGGAGTATTTGAAGCCTTGTGGGAAAAATCAATTTTTTAAAAAAGAAATTTCCTCTGATGATAAAATCTAGAAGTAGGATCTGTAAACAGCCTGATTTTGAAGCAGATATGTATTCAAGCACTATTAGTTATGCTTCTGGATACTCCTTATTTAATAATAAATAGAAAAAAGGAGAGCTTAAATTAATTTACCATTTGTAATTTAGCCTCAGCACCTTCAACACGCTCATTTGACTTCTAGTGCCAAGCAGCTGACAATCTTCCTGTTCACGAGTGCTTTGAAACCATGTTCAATCTTGAGTAAACTCGTCCCCCTGGTTACACAGACCTTCAATGCTTTCTTCACGGATTGATTGACCTGAAGCTCCTGCCTGAGCTGGAACTTCAAGTCCCTACAATTTCACAGGATTGCAGAATATTCCGCTCTTGTGCTTTCCAAAAACTGATGGTGATGAAGAACTCACTTTGAGCAAAGTAGACAAACAGATGAGCAGCACAGCAGAGAGGGCTTGAAAGGAGGCTTAGACGTGAACAGGGTGGACATCTGAACGTGGCCAGGCAGGTCATACCGTGCGCGGGGTCTGCGGGGATCGTGGCAGAGGTGGTTGTATAAGCTGATTATAGACCTCATTGTAGCAGCGTGGTGAGACGCTGCTGGGGTTGTGATCGGTGGCAGTGCTGACACAATGGTCATCCTCTTTGGTGCAAGAGGGAGGAGGCTGCTCATGGTTTGGCAGCAGCCAAGGCAGTTGCTCAGACCTTTAGGAGCAGGTTTTAGGAACAGCTGTGTAGGAAGGGAGGTGACGTTAACAGATATATTAACAAATTTTTAGCTGTTAAATAATTTGTGTCTCTTGAAGCCCATGTGCAAGCCAACATCATCTTTTTTAGGTACAAACATGATACCTAGACGGTTACGCTTAAATTTATACACGATACCTATACCATTATAACTATAAAACATGATAGCAGGAGCTATGCCTGCCTGTGAAGATGGTCCTTGCTGTAAAGCCCAGCCTTTAGTTTCTGCAAACACCTTAACTAAGCTGAGTTGATGGTTCAGATGGTCAACAGCATTATAAGTACTCAAGAATTGGGCTGCCTGGAAGGTGAAGGGTGAAACACAGATGATGGAGTGGAGTAAGTTAGCAATAAAATGAGTTCCCAGTAAGTATCTGTAATAGCTGAGCAGGATGAAGAGCTGACATGAGCAGATTTTATAGGTGTCACAGAAAAACCTGAAGGAAACAGCCTTCCAAATCTAGTTTTGTCTATTTTTTTCCCCCATTTCCCTGATGGGGAAGAGGATTATTTGTCTATATGCTTTAGAAACATTGTATTTACCAGAAAAAACAAGGGAGCCGAGCAGTATGGTGGTACAGTCTGGCAGTGCTGGTTTACGCTGCCCACATCATGCAGCATCTTGTACGCTTGCCTGTGGGGTCAGGCAGTGACCCATCTGCGTTAAAAATAATGAGAATCTTTCTATCTGTTGTCCTGAACTGGAACTGTCCCCTGGTCCACTGCACCCACACAGCTGAAAGGACAGCTGAAAAAAATGTTCAAGAAACCGCTGCTCGAGTCTTTGAAGAGCTTGATGCCTCCCTGTTGCAAAATGCTCAGTCCATGGTCTTAACAGTTTGGGCTGCGGTAATATTTGCAGTAAATTGATATTCTATAAAACTGAAATAATTTCTGCAGAAATTATATAACTCCTTTAAAGACCATTCTGATGTTGACTTGGCAGAAAGTTTTAAAATGGGAGAATTTATAACTTACTTGGGAAAACATCTCTCTGAAAATGAGAAACGGGAGAGCAGAAGCAGCCTAATGTTCACTGGGTGCTGCTGCGCTGGCATCTCCCGGTTGTTTGGGTTATGCTACGATGGGGTGAAGGGCACAACTGGGATTTAAGAGAATTTGAATTTGAGAAAAATCTCCGAATAAGAAGTTAGTGAGGTTTAAGTCTACCTAACAGCAAGTACCTTGCTGGAATAGAGAGAAGGGGACGTGCCCTCCCTGTAGGCATGTCTCAGATGAGCTGTGCCTGAAGCCATTGATGGGGACGTGCAGGTTTGTGTTAGCGTCAGCTCAGGGGGACCAGGACGCTGCACAGGGACGACTCCTTATCTCACCTTTTACATAGGCAAAGGCTATTAATGTCTTGCCAGTCTGCATTAATTTCCCGAGCAGCTGATCACGCTTGCAGTTTGGAAGAAGTTTCTACAAATGCCTGAACATAAAGCTGGATGTTTCTTAAAGCCACTCGGTTTTCTACCATTTTTCTTCATAGGCCAAGGCTTAAACTTTGGGATTTTTTTTCTGCAGGCTCTCGCTCCCCCTTGTGTCTGCGCAGGGCTTTTGCAGCCTGTCATCTTGCATTAATTTCTCGTTATCTCTTTCTTCCAACAGCCCAGCGTGCTTTTGAGGGCCGGCTTGTTTTCATGCTTCAGCTGCAACAGCTCTCAAGCCAGTCATTAAATTGTACGCACCTTTTCAGCAGAAATGGCAAGCCATGTATTTCTGCATATTCGAGCAGTAATTGCTAATTCTTGTTCTCCGGTCAGGGCTTTAGTCCCATTTAGCTTTCAGTAACTGAAAACTGTATACTCACTGAGGTTTGAACTGATTCTTTTCTCTGCTATGAAACATATTAGTAAGCAAAAGAGTGTCCTTGGTTCATCTGGCCCGGTGACCATTTCGTCTCCCTGCTGAAGTAGGTTTTTAAAAGCTTTTTCTAATTGTTAGCACTTTTTCTGGAGCTAGGTGCTTAGCCCAGTGCAGTTTTCTGAGCAGCTCAGTGCTGGTATCTTTTTGGTTTTTTTATAATAAACATTGATTTGAGTCACAGATGTTAGAAACCACTATCCACGGTCAGCTAAATGTTGGGTGGCATCAGGCAAATTTTGTTTCAATGTGTTTTCACTGTGTCTTCTTCATGTCTCACGTGAAGGGATCAAGTTAGAGAAGGAGCAAACAAATCCTTACTTACTCATCTGAGTTAAAGCTTCATTTCATCTAAAACTTAAAAAGATCTTAAATAGTGGCAGACAAGGATATGTTACCCATGTTTTCTATGTTTCTTTTGCTAAAATAAGGTTGTATGGCCCAGCATGAGAAGCAATGGAACACAACACTTGTTCTTTGCATTGCATGCATTTTCAATGAAAAATGCAACAACTGAGTGTTTAATATATCTGAACCTTTTGTTAGGAAGGAGAGTTGGATGAAACTTCACAGAGTGGTTGAGGTTGGAAGGGATCTCAGGGGATCCTCAAGTCCAGCCCATCGTGCTCAAGCAGAGTCACCTAGAGCAGATTGGCCAGGACCACGTCCAGTCAGGTGTTGGATATCTCCAAGGATGGAGCCTCCACAACCTCTCTGGGAGCCTGTGCCAGAGCAGGGTCACCCTCCCAGTAAAGAAGTTTTTTCTCTGGTTAAATGGAATTTCTTGTATTTTAGTTTGTGCCTGTTGTCTCTTGTCCATTCAGTGGTCACCACTGAGAAGATCCTGACTCCCTCTTGTTCATTCCCTCCTGTCAGGTGTTTGTACACACTGCTCAAGTCCTCTTGAGCCGAGCCATCTTTTCTCTATGCTGAGCAGTCCCAGCTCTTTGCCTCTCCTTGTGTGACCAGTGCTCCAGTCCCTTAACCATCACCATGGTCATGCGCTGGGCTCACTCCAGTGTGTTTCTGTCTCTCTTGTCCTGGGAAACCCAGCACTGGACCCAGCACACCAGTGATGGGCAGAGGGGCAGGACCACCTCCCCTTCCTGCTGGCAATGCTCTGCCCAGCAGCCCAGCACACTGGTGGCCACCTTTGCCTTGAGGGCGCATTGCCACTCGTGGTCAGCGTGGTGTCCGCAGGACACCCAGGGCCTTCTCTGCAGAGCTCCTTTCCAGCCTGGTTGGCCTCCAGGATGTACCGGTGTATGGGGTATTGGGTTTGCATGGCAAGGTTTTGTAGCAGGGGGGGCTACAGGGGTGGCCCCTGTGAGAAGCTGCTAGAAATTTCCCCCACGTCCAGCAGAGCCAATGCCAGATGGCTCAAGGTGGACCCACTGCTGGCCAAGGCTGAGCCCATCAGCAATGGTGGTAGTGCCTCTGGGAGAACATATTTAAGAAGGGGGAAAAGTTGCTGCACAACAGCAATGGCAGCCGGAGAGAGGAGTGAGAACATGTGAGAGAAACAGCCCTGCAGCACCCCAGGTCAGTGAAGAAGGAGGGGGAGGAGGTGCTCCAGGCGCTGAAGCAGATATTCCCCTGCAGCCCGTGGGGAAGACCATGGTGGGGCAGGCTGTCCCCCTGCAGCCCAGGGAGGTCCACGGTGGAGCAGATAGCCACCTGCAGCCCGGGGAGGACCCGCGCCGGAGCAGGGGGATGCCCGAAGGAGGCTGTGACCCTGTGGGAAGCCCGTGCTGGAGCAGGCTCTTGGCAGGACCTGTGGAGAGAAGAGCCCACGCTGGAGCCTCTCTGCCCACTTGTCATCTGCTGACTTGGTAAGGCGGTTCTCTGCTCCATCGCCCAGCCCATCAATGAAGGTATGCAGCAGTCCTGGTCCCAGTAGGGACCCCAGGGCACGCTGCTGGTGACTGGCCTCTAGCCAGGCTTCGTGCCACCAGTCAGGACCTTCTGGGCCAGTTCAATCAGCATTCAGTCCACCTTGCTGTCCACTTACCTAATGTCTATGCAAGACTTGCCGGCATATGTAACAACTTCTCAATATTAGCTGCCTCTACAATTCCTTTACCAATCAGTGCTGTTGCTAATTTGTTGAAAGGGGGGGTTAATTATCAGTGTTTCTTAAGTATTTTGAAGGCAAAAAGAAGTGTTTGAGCAATAATGAAATATTACCATGGTCTGTAGGGTCAGTAAGTCTGTAGAAGTCAGGGCTTATGCCCTACGTGGGTAGTCAATGAGGCTAAGCTTTTTTTCTTTCACCTGGGAACCGTGAAACTGTGAATCCTGATCGGTTCTTGCGTTCATTTGGAAAAACGTGGCTCAAAGAGGCTAAACTATTTGTCCCTTGGGTCTATAGCAGCCAGGCTGCGTATTCTTTTTGCAGCCTACTGTGTTGGTGCAGTATTTTTGGCAAGGTTTTGTGTTGCCTGTCCTTTTTAAGCTGAATTCTGTACATAAATGGTTAGCTGTGTCTTTCAAATGACCCAACCCCCCTGCATTTAAAAGCAAAACTGAAGCTGGCTCACCTGCGACACCAGCAACATATGAGATGGTTTTGAGGTTAATTTTGCAGCAATATGGGCCCCTGTTCATTATAGAATCACAGAATGGTTTGGGTTGGAAGGGACCTTTAAAGGCCATCTAGTCCAACGCCCCTGCCATGAGCAGGGACATCTTCAAATAGCTCAGGTTGCTCAGAGCCCCATCCAACCTGACCTGGAATGTTTCCAGGGATGGGGCATCCACAACCTTTCTGGGAAGCCTGTGCCAGTGTCTCACCACCCTCATTGTAAAAAACTTCTTCCTTATATCTAGTCTGAATCTACCCTCTTTTACTTTAAAACCATTACTCCTTGTCCTATCGCTGCAGGGAGCATCTGAGATAAGGCTGCCCATGACTGTGTGTTGCAAAGCAGGCTCTGAAGATCACTGGGGCTGGCGGTGGCAGCAGCTGTTTTAAGGAATGACCTCCACTATATGAGGAGGTGGACAGCACCTGGTGGTGAACCTTCACAACAAATTGGGGAAAGCATAATTATTATGTGGATGCTGGTACGGGGTTTGCTTTCAAGCCAGGAAGGTAGTAGAGCAGCCTGGGGGATGTTTTGCACTGGGGCAGGGATGCCCAGCGTGCAGGGACAGCTGATGCTCTGGGAGGCACGTTGCTGGCTATCGGGGAATATATGTGCTGTGCATCTGGTGCCCGGTGGTGTGTTGGGTCTGGTGGGAACGTCTGAGATGTCTGCCGGATGAGGGACCACTGTGCACTGCCGTCTCTCCTGCTGCAGGGGGGGACGTTACCAGCCTCTGCAGCTGGCTGAATTGCTGCTCAAGGGACTGCCTAGATAAAGAGGTTTTTTTCTGGCTCAAGTTAAGCTTAATGTTGCTTGGAGATGGGAATATAATGGCCTGAAGGCTTGAAGGCAGCACTGAACAGAAGCTTTTTTCAATCTGGAAGGGTGAGCTTGCCAACAGCGTGAAAATATCACCCCAAAAAATAACAAATTTTTCCCCATTTCTGCTAATCGACTTAGGTGGTGATGCAGACAAAACATATCTACTCAACTTCGGTTATGCGTGGTGTTTGCCCAGAAGATTTGAGTTACACCTCTTCAATTGCTTTCACCCATAGCCTCCTGCCACCCTGTCTTAGCCAGAAACAGCAGACTCCAAAATTTCCAGCATTTAAATTGCTCAGCTGATGAGAGACCAAGGCAAGGAAGAGAACCTGGGAACTTCTTCCATCCGTCTAGGTGTGCTGGCAGCCCAATGGGACGTGTCTACCGGTGGCTCACAAGCTGGTGGCTCACAAGCCAAGTTCCTTGCCCGGCTGCCAGAACAAGAGGAAGTTGGTGAAGCGAGGTTTATGTTAACTATTGACCTAAATAAAATGCTTTGTGTGAAGAAAAGTAAAACAAGGAAATGTTTGTGCAGGCTGATGAGCTGCCAGACCTTGCTGGCAGAGAAGGGGGATTTCTGTGAGCATCTCCTGTGACATGATGCCAGCCCCACCTTCGCTTCGCCCTGTTCGCTGTGCGGGTGGAAATGTACTGATAAAGTACCAAAGTGGGCTCAGAAAACGGTCACTGATGGCTCATTAATTCCTGAGGGTGGAATCCTTCATTCTTTTGAGTGAAGCAGAGAGGTTTCAGTTAAGTTGAAACCTCAACTCAAGTCTTCAGCATTGCAAAGTGGCGAGATTTTGTTGTATCCCGGTCTGGACCATTGTGGAGCTACCAGCCTTGGAAACATGCCTGAGCAGGAGATCACTTTGCAGTCACTCTGTCTACAAAATCCTCATTTCTGTCCTCCTGCAGAGCAAGGACTGAGCACGCTCAGCAGAGGGAGCTGCAGCCCCACCAGCCTGCTCCATCCCTGCTTTTCCCTCAGATTGGACTAAATGCAAATAATTTAAAAATATTTATCTGGTTCTGTGCACGGCCACAAGATTATGGAGTTAATTTCTGACTATATTGAGTTTGAAGCTGAAAGCCGTTCAGCATTAGAGCTGACTGTACACTGTTTTGTTTGAAGTTGCATGAACTTTTGATGGTGCCGAGTATAGTCCTCGTTGCAGGAGACCTGTAGCTCTAAGTATAGGCGTACCTCTTCCACCTTACTGTTGTATTGATCAAGGTATTGGTGTCTTGGTGATGCAGGGCTAGGAGCATAGGCAGGCGATGGATGGACGTCTCCTCTGTGCCACGGTGAGGTTGCTCTCATTTGCTCTCAGCTCAAACACTGAGCAGAGCTGGGGTCGGCATGAAATCACAGCTGCAAAGATGGGCTGGATCTGAGTGCTTCACCCGGTGCGGGATTTTGAACAGAAATGAGGAACCGAGCTGCCCGTCTCGCCCCTGAACGCTTGGCTAATGAGGCTGGTTCATAATGAAGACCTCAGCTGGGAGAAGATCTGTCCGCTGAAGACCCTGGCGAGCAGCTGAAGAGTGGGGGGCTTGGTTGCTGGGCTGTTGGATCTCGCTGCATCCCCCTGCATCCCCTCTGCCAAACAGATGTGAGCGTGGAGGGTTTCACCGATGGAGAAGAGGGACAGCAATGCCAGCGCCTCTGCTTTCCACGTGCCTGAGTGGATGGTGAGTTATTTAGCTTCTTCTTTTAATTAGCACCTAGCCAGCTGATTGCTGCTTAATTTCTGGAGGGAGCTTCAGATCTCGCTGCTCAGCATTGGGATATGGTGGCACTTAGCTGGAGTGAGGGTCATTAAAGTCTGATACTAACGAGGACTGTTAGACATCCTCCTCTGCCAGCGCAGCATCGTTCTTCGGTGCGAGCTGCCTAATTGAAAATGGTCAAGTGACGGAGGGAATGGTCCCCTGTGGGCCACCCCATCTTGCAGATGTGTTATATTAAGAACTAATTTTTATAGCAATTTGGGACCAGCGGGAAGGAAGAGTGGGAGAAACTGCAATGTGTTCCAGAAGACTTTGAATTTCATCAGGATCAGCACAGCAGATACCGTTTTTTCAGCTACTATAATTTTTAGCATCAATTTAGATTCTTTTGGAATACAACCTCTAAAACTTAAGACGCCCTTCAGGGCATCGTGTGCCGCTTAGCTTCATTTTGGTTGTTAGAGGTTAGAATAGATACCAGCAAATATTAAAAGACACTTTTCTCTGCTTTGCTTCTCTGGTGGAAAGAATTCCCAAAGCAGCTGAAAATACAATGACATGGCTCCAAAAAGCAGGCAGTGCTTGGAAGACAGAAGGTTGCGTGTCTGGAGGTTGGCTTTGCGTGTCCGCCGAGGTTCTGTGCAGTGTCTTGTCATCCAAAAATGTTCATGATACTTCAGAAGCACTGAAATTCCCTATCAATATTTGTTATATCTTCCTAGGTTTCTGCTCCTATCTTCCATTTCTATTTTTGAAGTCATCCCTCTTGGTTGTTCTTCTAAAAATACTTAGATCACTATAATAAAAAGTTGGTATTCTTGTACTCCTCCTGTAAGGGTATTCTTGCTGCTTTGATCTTTATCTACAAATAGAGGCTGTGCATGGTGATTTGATTCAGACTTCGTTATTCCCCTTTAATATCCAACTTTATGTACCCCTGCTATCACTTTCTTAAGCATTATGGATTTTATTTTTGTAACATTACAGTTTATCGTTCTGCTTCTCACTCATTTTTTATAGACTGCAATTCTTTCAGCTTTCACCCAAGTCATGTCATATTTATATCAACAGTGAGAAAATATTGCATTTAAGGGTTAGCAGCGATAAACTTTGCGTAACACACAACTTTGTTTATTGTTTCAAATGTGGGTTTTTGTGTACTAATTGCAAAAGTGCGGAGTTCTGCTTAAAAACAAGCAACAAACCTCTCCCTACCGATCTATGTCCCTCTGCAATTTTATCCTTTATGAACTCAGTGCCGCTGGAATCAGGACCACATGACAGAAACTTTATTTAAATAGACCTTTTTTCTTATGGCCATGCAATTTCCTTTTGCAGTGTGGATGTATGATTTTATAGATGGCTTAAACCTGCTGTGGCATCAAACTCCATCTACAAAGGGCTTAGGGTTATGTCCTCTAGCAATGTTTTTAATCAGGATTTTAACTTGACTGATTTGCATTTTATGTGGTTTCTCAGGACAGCGTGGGAGTGAACAGCCATATTTCAAGAAATAATTAGCCTAAGCTTTAAAACACTCATTATCTTTAAGGTAATTATTTCAGTCTTTTATGTCTTAACGTTCTTACCAAGGTCCTACATTTACTACAGTACACCTCTTACTATTAAACAAATAACCAAATATTGAAAAAATGTCGTGTTAGTGAATAATAATAATCCCTTCTGCATTGCTTCTCAGAGGAGCAGGTTAAAATACAAGTTTTCCCATAGTCTGTGACTCTGGTGGCTGGGAGGAGATCTGCAGCACGTCGATTCTGGTTTTGCAGAACTGCATCTGAGCTGAGAGAGAGGTTTGGGGTTTTGCAGACCTGAGCGACAACACAAGCTGAAGTCATTTAATCTGCTGTGAGCCAAATCAGGGATCACAGTATTTCCCTTATTGGGTAAACCCCTCAATTTTTCAAATAATCTACAACCTGGATTTAATACTGACACTGAACACCTTTGTGTACCCAGAGTAGTCAGGGAAAAACTCCTGTGTGCAGCTGTGGGACATACATTTCTCACCCCTACGAGGATGGCATCAAAAGAAGGGGAAATTCTGAATTTCCAAAGTTTTTTGAAATTCTGCAGCCAGTGAGTGCATGAGGCAGAAATGCTGTTTTGACTTGGTGTCTTATGTGTGAAGGTTTCGGTGATTTCAGGTTGTATAATTGAGTGATGGTTTAGATAATCTCTAATTGCAAAGTCTTTCATGGTAATCTTTAGAGAATTAGCAGGAGAGGCTTTCGCTGTAATGGTCAACAGTTTTTCTAGGGAAAAGTTGTGTTCCTGGGTTGTGTCGGAGCATCACGCCTATGAAGGAGCTGTAAGACCACGGGGGACGCTGGCCGAGAATAAAAGCACTTACTGCTAGAGACGATGCACTGGCTCGTGATGACTCAGTAGGTGTTTTCCATCTCTGACTTCTGAGATCCTACATTTTTTTAAATTATAAAACACAAGTTACCCCCTCGTTGCAAGTTGAAGCAATATGGAAATAACTGTTTCCTCTTTTGCCTGCCTTGTCATGGGACCGTGACCAACAGAGCCAGGGGTGGACCGAGGGATCTGTTCTACAGCTGGAGAAGGTTTCTCTCTTCCTTGTCTTTTCCATTGTCCCCACTCGAGCCTCCTGGTTTAGGTGTTTGTTATTTTCTTTTTTTTAAAGATTTCTCCTTCCTGCTCCGACCGGTTACAGCAGCAGGGGTGGCCACACTCATTCTTGCTGTGCATTGGATGTAGGTGCTGGTGTTTGCTACCATGGAAGCGTGCTCTGTGTCAATAAGCGCTAAGATGTTGGAAGAGTTTCTTTTAGTTTTATTTCCAGGTTTTCCACCTGCAGCTTTACTTCTGTGGGCCATGGAGGATTATTTTTGAAAAAAAGATGTAACCTAAGAGTGGGTCTCAGCCACTGGAGTGAGAGCAATGGCTTGATAGACATGGACCGTGATTCAGTCCTCATTAGTCTTGGAGGTCTGAGGACCGAAATTGGTCTCAGTCCTAGTAAAATACAATAAATTGAGGTGTATGGGGCTGTGGACTGATGTTTGCGCTGTACACAACCTCAGCCCAGTGCTGAATGTGAGTTAGAAATACACTGGGCTGAGAGTTTGCGGAGCATGGCGGATCCACCACTGGTGTGAGGTCTTCAAGAACCAATGGCTTGTATTTCTAACGTGCTTGGAAACCACTTTGGCCCAGGTGGGTGACTCTTATTCCCATCCTTTCTATCCCAAGTCCTGTAGGTAAAATCAGCCTTAACCTGCACATTCTCAAGCTGTTTTTTCAGAAGGAAGATGCCAAAGGGTTAAACATGTGTGTTAATCCTGGAGTTGGTCTCCATGTGACCTTTTGGCTGGAGAACTGGAATCTTAAACACTGGAGCTCCAGTTAAAGTTTTGGCTCAGTGAGCAGCATTGTCAGGATTACATATTAATTTAAGGCATGTGAAACTATGGAATAAATGGGTTTGGACAGTCCCTTTCTTGAAGCGATATGATCTGGGCTCAGGAGGTGGATTAGGAGAACAGAAGCTGCCTGAATTGTTGAAGCTGAGGGTTGCCGATCATGTCAAGCATGGTGAGGGGAAGGCATCACTGATACCGCGGGAGGGGAGCAGGTCTCTTCTCAGTTGCCATTCAGCTGCCAACACCTGGTGTCTCCATACACATCTCCGGTTTCATGGGGGGAAAGTGGAGCAGATGAAGTATCTGGCTTGGCAGGTCGAGTGCTAGAGGAAACCAGCTTTTTCTTCATGAATAGGGATGAGAGGGCAGGAGGAGGAGGTTTGGTCTGGGAGCTGCAAGCCCCACGTTCTGGTGGCACATCAGAATAGTCAAGTCGGTCCCCTCCGTTCTAGCCACAGCTGCAAAGTTATTTCTCTTGCATTTATCACTTGGCATCATAGATGGATGAGAAGTTTTTCCACTGGGAAAAGGCTTTCCAGTTTGTCACAGGAATAACCAAGTAGTGCAGCTCTTGAAGACCACAAACTTGACCTGCTATTTCATACACGAATAGATGGATTTTAAGTAGCTCCGTAACTTGCTCTTTATTTCCCAAGTTTTTTGCAGGTGGATTTGCAAGCTGTTAGCAGTGCTGGAGAGCTTGGGCGACTTAATCACACAAAACCCTATTGTTTTCTCCCTTTGTTCCTTTAAAAAACTAAATCTCCATGGCTAAGAATAAATTAAAGACTCTAAATTAAAGACGCTAGCACTACAAAAACGCTGCGCTTGCAAAATGTAAAAGTTCAGAGAATTTACAAGGATGGTTCTCTTGCACATTGCACAAGTGGTGGGGGATTTTATAGCTGTTACAGTATTTTAAGGTTTCACTTCGCAGTTTTTAAAAAGAGTAGAAAATGTTACAAGTATGCGGCATGGCTAAACTAATACAGAGGGAGGCTGCAGTAAGGTTGGGCTCCAACCACGATGAAAAAGCAGATTTTAATCATGCATGGTTTATTAAATTATAGTGATAACTTGGATTTTACTAGGATTGAACATAGTTCTCCCTAGTTTTATTTGAAGATTGAGCTAGATTACAACTGACATCTGACTTGCAGAAGATACCTGAGCTGTGGACTGGAGGAGCAGGAAAGAACTTTATTTTTAGAATTTTTATAGAATAGAGGTTCTTAATTTTAGTGTCTCAGACTCAGTCTTCACTGTAAAAAAAAAAAAAAAAAAAAAAAAAACAATACCCCCCCACCCCCCAGAAAAGCTATTTGATTTAAGTATCTTGATGTGATAACCTAGTGGAAAAGTAGTTTGTGCTTTGGTGGTACCGTCAAGGTGAGCTTCATACCCCCTTTAAAGGCTTTTAGCTAACTTACACTGAACTAAGGTAGCATCTCCCTTAGGAATTTGCATGAAAAGGGTCATCAATAATGTTAAAAATTAAAAACCTACCTTGAAAACACAACTTTGGCTGTAGTATCAGTTGAAGCAAATGGTGCTAATCCCAGCCTCGTATTTCCTGACATATTTCCATATTGGAAATGTTCCATATTTCCATTTCCCAATTATTCTACAGATTCGTTAAAGTCGGGAATTCTGGTTTTTTCCCTTCATAAAGCAGACGTTGCTCTCATACAGCCCAGGAATTTTTACTCTTTTAGTGAATTCCTTGAAATCTGTTGTGGAGATATAAAATGCCACCATGGCATGTGCTTGTCTGCAGAAGCGCTTTGGAGGAGCACTTGCAAGCAATGTTTCCCTGGCATCATTTTCCCCATCATGCTGTACCATCCACTGGACAACAGTGACAACTATTGAGGAGCGATACTATATCAGATCAGAGGAATATTGTATCAGATCAACGTTAAATTATTTCAAAAGCGGGTGTATATAATAATACATGGAGCTGGGGGGAGCTTTTTTTCTTATCTAGTTAGAATTGGTGTTGAGGTCAATCGGCAATGCCTCATCACTTCCCAACTCCCTCTTCAGAAGTAAATGTTGAGGTTCTCTGTGAGAAATGTCTTGAGTTCATTGTCAGGACAAAACTCTTTGGATAACAGCTCCAATCACTAAATAAAAATTAAAAAAATTGCCCTGCGTCGGGTCTGCTCGGTCACTGGTAGCAAAGCATCATGCTTCCCAAACCCTACTGCTGCACGAACATCCCGCTGGGATTATCCGCAGCCTTTTTCCTGCTGCAGTAGGTACCTGCAAGGTGGGAAGAGACTAGATATAAGGAAGAAGTTTTTTACAATGAGGGTGGTGAGACACTGGCACAGGCTGCCCAGAGAGGTGGTAAATGCCCCGTCCCAGGAAACACTCCAGGTCAGGTTGGACGGGGCTCTGAGCAACCTGCTGTAGTTGAAGATGTCCCTGCTCATGGCAGGGGGGTTGGACCAGATGACCTTTAAAGGTCCCTTCCAACCCAAACCATTCTGTGATTCTATGACTCTTAAGTGGTGTGGTACAACACGGGAACAGCGGGATGGGTGTCGGAGTCTGGACCCTTCCAAGGATGGACTCTCTGCACTTGCTGCTGCGGGGGACAGAGTGGGGACCAGCATAATTAAAAACCACTTTGCCATCTAACAAATGCCTTCATTGTTTTAGTTGCTCATTAGTTAATTTTCTTCTAATGAGGCTCTGTTAACGTAATCATCTGACATTGGGGAGAAAGAAAGTGGGGGGGAGAACCCAAGTTAAAAAGAGCCTAATTAGCAAGTTAATTATAGCGAGCAGGGAAATGTTCTGGTTATATAAATAAGCTATTGTTATGCATACACAAGCCAGGCCACGTTAAAAACTGCCGCTAACTGTCTAGAGGTCAGGCAAATGCTGTAATTCAACATAAAACAGAAGTAGGGCTTGTTTGGCGGGACGCCTCATTAAGTCTTGGGGTCCTTTCCTGCCAAAAAAAAGGGAGTCTGAAAATCCGAGCAGTTCCCCTTCCCTCCCTCCCTCCCTCTCCCTCCACCCTGCAGCTGAAACCAGAGCGGGCAGGATCGGGATCGGCAGGGCTGGGAGGTATAAATGGGGGGGCAGCCCCTGCCCCGGCAGGAGACGGTGCAGAGGGGCTGTCAGTGATGTCGTCATGCTGAACAAGAAGTACAACGTGAATGGAGATTCAGGGATTAAAGCCCAGGTGAGGGCAGTCTTTAGTACCCTAATACCATTTTTCTATTTAAGAAACAAATGTACTTTGTCTCCCTTTTTTTTTTTTTTTTTTTTTTTTTTTTTTTTTCTCTTTTTTCTCG